>VZTU01023127.1:7372-23062 GCA_013400835.1 Zapornia atra
ATCTTTTCTTTTTCTCTTATATATAGATAATATATAATATAAAAATATATTAAAATATATAAATAAATATATTTCAAAGTATATATATATATAAAAATATATAAAAATATCTATTTTTATATATACATTTATGCTCCCCCCCTCCTCCCCAGCATCCAGAGCTCTGAAAGCGAGCATCCCTGTATCACATTTATGGTGATAAAGCTTTTGCTTTGTGGGATAAAGATATTGCTTGTGGGACACTTCTGGATCGGGGCTGTGCCCAGGTGGGACAGATGGGGACACTTGGGACAGCAGAAAGTAGCCTGTGAATATGGACACTTGGCACATGATGCTCTCAGCAGGGGGTGTGGGGGTAACCCAGACTCACAGAAAACCGAGTGGGAACAGACACCTTGAATCTTAAATGGGTATTTGGAAGGACAAGTTTGGAGTTTGGTACCAACTTTTTAGCAGGTAAGGCTCAGGTTTATCAGAATAACTGGGTGGTGCTTGATTTCTCCCACAAACCCAAGAAGTTTGGGACCTCTGTACCTCAGGGGATCTGAGCCAGTGTTCCCATCCCTCTTAAAAAGGGGACTTGGATGTCTGTCACCAAGATGCTTTTACAAGAACACACCTGAAGAGTTGTTTCCCTTTCCACGTGTATTTACAAGCACAACTCCTGCCCAACACCAACCTCTGCAGGGAAGGACGGTGCTGGGGTGCTCCGGTGGGCTTGGCATTTCTATGTCCCCTCCATGAAATCAGGAGTCATCCTCTGGGACATAATATGTGACAAGGGAGTTGAGTGTGTGCCTGGCTCAGAGAGCCCCCTGTGATGAACAGGAGATGCCCTGAGTGCTAACAGCAGCTCCACAGCCCTGAGCTGATGTTATTCAAAGAAACAATTATCAGATTGGCTCGACAAGTGAGGAAAGGCACGCACATCAGTTGGGCTTTTCAAAATTACTTTCACTGCCAGTATTTATCTTGCCCAGCAAGGAACTAAAATGGGAATATTATTAAGGAAAGATGACAGAAGGAATAAACCTTATTGCTGTTGAGCTTCTGGGTTGGAGATCTATTTGCACAGGCTCTTTGAAGCCAGTTCCCATTATCATAACTGCTGAATGTTTTAACTCCAGCCTTAAAATGAGCTTAATTTTATTTCTTTTTTTGTTTTTTTTCAAGGGAGATGCAAATTCTTTGGAAAAATTCACTGGGGTGGTTTGGTGTGTGGTAAATATGACTCTCCTCTTCTTGGATGCTCCTCACAGGTCCTCTGAGAGAACCCAGGAAGCTTGCAGACCACCGGTAGGAGCATCAGAGAGTGAACAATGGTCCTTAGAGATCCAAACATCTCTGCTTAATTATGGAAAGAGATGTGGGGATACTTTACTTCAGTGGTTCTTACACTGGTGTAACTTACATGCCTGACCATAGGAGTTTCTTTATTTAAAGCAGCAGGAGTTGAAAGACCCCAGAATGGTACAGAAAGTGCAGCTCTGCGGCTGGGCTCAGCTTCAGCCTAATTACTGAAAAAATAAGCAAACACACCTGGGAAAGCAGGATGACAGGGCCTGGAAAGTTTTGCAGGTTACAGTACCAAGAGTTCACTCAGAGCAGAACTTGTTACAGCAATTGTGTTCCTCTGTGGTGGGAAAGAAAAGCTGCTGCAGAGCAGCTACCCAGGCGACCGCCTCCTTCAGAGAGATGGAAATGCCACACTCGGGAGCCTGAGCAGTGCAGGTGCCTGGGAATGCTCTGGAAACACTTTATCCCTCTGGAAAAATATAAGGATTACTCTTGTCTGAACAATTACTCCCTCAGAAATACTAAGGAGTGGCAGCAATGGATACACTAACTAGAAACGTAGAAGCTTTGGCAGCATTTCATGAATGTTTCCCTTCTCTCCCTGCCCCTTTTCCCCTCCTGTCTGACAGTCCTGCATGTTTGCCTTGTTCCTTAGACAGAGAATCACCCTGCTTCAGCTTCATGTGTTCCTGCATGGGATGGGCAGACCCTTCTGTGACCTGCTAGGTCTCAGGAGGAGGCACATCTCAGGCAAAGCATGTTGTTTCTCTCTTACATCTTGTCTCATCGGGCAAGAGAGCTGTAGTTTGTCCTGGAGAGGCTCATGCTGGGCTGCCTCAGCTGGAAGAAGGACCCGCAGGTTTACCTGGTTCCCAGCCACAGAGCCACTGCGATGCTGCAGCTCTCCATTGGGAAGCACAAGATGCCTGGCTGGGACAGCAGGTACCTGTCACACAGAATAGTCCAAAGGATACCACACTATGGGTTGGCTTGGTTTTTTTTTTCCCCTTTTGAGAACTTTTGATGAGTTTCTAGCCTGTTCTCCCCAGTTGTTTTCCAAAGTGGAGTGTTTGCCCGTTGCACCTCTCCTATCAGGAGCCATCTCCCTCTTCCCCATTTTCCCATCTGTAAAACGTGGATGTTACTGGGGCCACTGTAAAGATTGACTAGATAGCTCCATATCCTGAACTCATTTCTCCCAGGGACTTCAGTGGGATGCCCAGCCCAGAACAATGGCAGGATACACGACCCTAAACATTTCTGCAGTGCTTTGAAAGATGAAAAGCAGTGGCTTTTCTACCTATGTCAGTGTAGGGGCAGGGAAACGTTTCATGATGTTTATAGCAGACATCACGGACATTACACATGAAAACATGGGAAATGGGGCACTTTTCTTGGAGGGAGATAATATTTAATAGATGGCAACGAGGAAATAAAAGCATTCGTACACAACAGCCTACCTCACAGAGGGGTATGTTTGCCTGAGTGACATGGCCACAGCCACAGATGTTTCCTCCAGAGCCAGAACTGCTGCATGGGGCTGTTCCTTGTGAGGAACCGGAATGAGAGAAATCCCTGCACACGCTTTTCCTCCCCCTCCTCACTCCTTACTCCAGTTGTAGAGAAATAAGCAGCCCTGGTGCTAGATTTTTCAATGGAAACATTCCCCTAAAAAACCATTTGTTTCTCCCTTTGGAGCTGTAGAAGACCATGAAATAATGATGATGATAATAATAATAATAATAACAACAATAATAACAATAACAATAATAATAATAATAGAAGACTTGAAAACTGTAATTAACCATCCCTTTTCTAAGATATTTTGTTGGTCTTCAAAGATAATGGGCTAAAGCCTCTGTCCTTAATGTTTTCTGGGAGAGGACCAGGCACTGATGGAGATGTTGGAGGGCTGGATGGGGACCTGGCTGTGGGATGCAGGAGAGGGCTTCACGCTCATCCCACCCTGATGGTGAGAGGGTTTTTTCCCCCCCTTTCTCTGTCCATGGAAACAAATGATCCCTGACTCTAGTCACTTAGAGAAGACTACACAGCAACATGGCTTGTTTACTCGCTGTTGTCTTGGGTGGATTGAAGCTGTGTGGCCTTGTCCTTGTTCCAGGAAATGCATGGACATAGCTGTCTGAAGGAAAACCCTAATGATTGTATAGCTTTCAGTGCTGAGTGGCAGTTAGCCACCTCGCTTTTATTGTTAGCAGATTACATGTTGCCTCACTGCTCTGTGCCACACACCACGTCGTGACTAACATCATCCAACAAAAGAAAATCCCTTCCAAAGTGACCATGTTCTTGAGCTTAATGGATCTGGTAGAGGTTACCTTCATCCAATGCTGTTTTCTCTCTGCTTCTCTCCCACAAGTGAGGATAAGAAGGGCAGAATCACCCTGGGAAGCTCAACTCCATGATGTAACACCTAGGGTGGTCACTGCTGGTTCCCACATCCTCCCAGCTGCCATGAAAAGTGGACCTGGGTTTGCTCACACCAACCAGTCCCCAGCATCCTTCCCCATTGAACCCTCCAAAAGAGAGGCGTGCAAATAACAACATCCTAACTTTGTTTGTGCCATGAAAGGAGCTGGAAAGAATGTACTGAACCACATGACAAGCGAGGACATCAGGCTGCTCAGAGAATAGAAAGGCCTCATTTTTAATTACTTCTGAACAAAGTTGGCTCAGTAAAGTATTTCCCATTGTCCTGCTGAACTTTTCTTCTCCATCACACAGCAGTGAAACGCAGGCTCCTCCGCTGCTGCAAGTGAACTGAACACCCAGCCTGTGCTAGGGATCACTTCATTCCCCATTAAAAGCAGACTACCCATCTATCAGCAGGGCTTCAGAGGTTTTTTGCAGCATCCAGGCAAGTCTTTGCTAATGAAGATGTTTTCACCATATGAGTCTTAAGCAGCAAGGATGTCCTGCTGTCTTTACAGAAAGAGATTGGGGGTCAAGTGCTTAAAGATACCCTCTCCCCAGTGCTGCAGGCATGAGAAGTCCTAGACTGGTGCTTCAGTCACCACAAGAAAGAGGGGAACTAAGGGCTAGAATCCACCTGAGCTGAGGCACAAACTACATGGGCATAGCCAAGTTCAACCTCTGTGCTAACAGCCACAACTGGCACAAAATGAAGAACTATTACTTAAGGTTCTCATCTTTAAAGCCTGTTAGTGCAGACTCTAAGTTCTCTGTGGCATGGACCTTATGGTTAGGTATGTTGCACAGCCTTGGTCTGGGCTGAAGTTAAGATACAAGCAGCCTTCAGTTCCTTGAGTTTCATTATGAAATCAGAACCCAATGAATGTATTGCATGTCAGTTTTGTGGATTCAGAGAGAAGTCAGAAGTGACTCATGTGTAACTGATGTCTTCCTGAGCATGCAGAGCTGGAAACAATAGATCTAAGAGATGCAGAGTGCCCCATTCACTTTTTCTTCAGTTTGCTGTTTCCTCAAGTAGGAACTTGGTCAGCACACAACAAAAAAACAATCCACATCATACAGCTGAAGCCTCCAGATGGCCATGGAGGTGTGTGCCTTGGGCAGTCTCACATTATTTCATTAAACAGCAATTCAGCATCTTGCACTGGGTATGTCTTTTAGCTAAAGGGCAACTCCCCAAGCAGTGTTAAGAGCCCCATCCTTGCCCCTGCTTCCTTTGCTTTCCAAGACAGAAATCGCATCGACCTCAGAGCACACAGGCTCCCAGTCCTGCTGCCTTGGTACACAACACATTCCAGAAAGCTCTACCCTCCTCCTCACAGGTCAGCTTACAGAGCAGATTCGCTGCCAGACATGCTTTTATTTTTCACCTTTTTTTTTTTTCAGAATGTGAATACCCAAGTTCTGCTTTTCCCTGTGGGGACTTACAGCACCCCAGAGGTGATCTCTGAGGACACCGTTTTGCCTCTGTGCAGCCCCTTCCCACCACACTTCTGCAGAAGCTCTGAACCTTGCTGAGCCTTTGGCAGCTTCAGGTTCTGTTTTCAACAGCTGCCCCTACCAACTCCTTCCCTGCAGGTTGTTGTTGAAGCAGAGATGACAGAAACAAACTTGTACCTGCACTTCTGTTGTAACCAATTCACTGCAGGTGCAGATGGGTTTGCAACAGGCTGCCTACCTCTGACCTGCAGCAGCTGCTACCTTGAATTAAAACCACTTTTTAATGACTTTAAGATGGCAAGGCTCAAAAAACCTTGCCATTTATTAAAAGCCTGCATCAAAAATTACTATTAAAGTTTGAAATACAACTATTGCAGCAGCAACATCGTTATTCCAGTCCATTCAAAATGCTAATGAATGGTGAATTAGCTTAAATTTACCATAATTATTTTTCTTCTCTGAGCTTAACTTCACTTACACCCCTCTGTCTAGTTAACATCTTCTCCATAGTGGGGTTTGTGCAGTTAATTGCCCATTGGAAGAGTACCAAGATACTAGGGAGTACTGTGAGATGTGGCATTACAATATACCACAGGAAAAAAAAGCAATGGGCTTACATCATCATGTAACAGGTAAATGTGTACCTGCACTGAAACTTCAGATGTTAAGAAAGGAAATAAACTAGAGGAGGAAATTCCCACAGATTTGCCCAGAAAAGGCTGGTTCAATCTGTAATGAAGTTTGAGATGCTGGAAGTTTTCATTGGCAGAGTGACTGCTTTTTAACATCTAAGGTCACCTGGGCATCTTCAGCAAAGCAAGAGTCAAAAAGGACATAAAATGATTCTGTCACTTAATTTGCCATCGTTGGACAGGGGAAGGCAGTGATGTGTAATTACTTTTTTTGCTTTTCTTTCCTCTGCTTTCTAAGCTCATGATGTAATGAGGATGTTTAAGTAGTAATATAACCCCTGACTCTTACCCTTGAAGAGCACAACTCTGAAACAAGATGCAGAGGACTCCACAGTGCTTATGTTTTAATTCAGACTCAGTGATATTGAAAGTAATTTTGAGCTGCACAAAAAGAGCATTTTAGAGCATGCCACTGGTTCTTTTTTCCCTAGAAACCTTTCTTTTGTTGACCTTACAAGATGCTGAAGCAATGCTTTCCTTCAGCCCCTCTGTACAGGGTACATGATAACGATGAGAACTTTTTATTTAATACTATATGAAACATCTGACCCTGGAGGCATAATAACGTGCTTAAAATATACTTAACAGTACCCTCTAGCTAAAAAAAGTTTCCAACTCATACTTAGAAAAATATCCATTTAGATGCTTACTTTGACTATGTGCCCAGCATCAATGGCAAAAGTGCTTCTGTTTAGAAAGGATGGTTCAGCCAAAATTCAACTTGTTTTTCAGGAATAGGAAACCAAAGGGGAAAAAAAAAAGAAAAGAAATAATAAAAGCCATAGCAAATACATCATCATTCTCCTTTACACCACAAGTGAATGTTCACGTGTGTGCAAACCTTCCAGCTCAAGTTAGTACCTGATAGCACTTTCACACTGTAATGTTGCCAGTGCTGCTGTCTGACCTCATCGCTGTCTGACGTGGTGGGTGCAGGAAGACCACACCAGGGATGACAAAGGAACAGCAGGAACAGATTTTGCTACTATGCCCAGCAACTTTTCAAACAACTCCGTGCCACACCAGTCACCCATGAGTTTTTGACCGTGGTCTGTCTGCTTTTTATTTCCACCACAATGATTATTATTCATGTAATTTCATGGAGGCAATGGAATCACACCAAATTATGAGACAAGACAATCAAGAAAAGCATCTGGTTTATCTGCATCCCTAAAAAACCACCTGAAGCGTTTTGGGGAAAAGCAGAGGAGAAAACTGGTCTTCACTTTCCTCTGCCAGACTGAAATCAGAAATACAATGTTTACAAAGGGTTGAATTAACAAAACAAAGCTGAGAAAGGGGCTAGCATCTCTTAACTCCTGATATTATTAGTTATTTCTAGAACTTGGTGACTGAGCCAGCGTTTCCACAGTCATTATTCAAGAGCACAAAAAGGGTGATCTCTGCCCCTAGCCATTTTTATGAAAAATATGCTGAGAACTCCCAAAAGGCAAACCCCATTTTTTAGTAAACAGAATTGTAACCCTTAACACAGATTTTGTGCAGCTGGCTTTTGAGCTCACAAGTACAAATTTGCAAGTACAACCTTTAGATGACAGACCACAACCACCTCGCTACATGTGGCTGCACACAGCTACCAAGGGGTGGGTTTTTGATCCAGGCCTAACAAATGTAGACACCAAACAGCAGATCAACCCACAGCCAATGAAAAAAAACGAGTACACAGAGTGTGGGAGCTCTGTGAATCACCATTTAGAGAAATGGCCCCCCTCTGTCATCTGGCTTGACAAACACACTTTGCGTGTACAACTGCAGGAACCAGGCAGGCAAGTCAGCTGTGAGAGGTATGCCTCATTCCTTTGGAAAGTTGGCTTTGCACTTTGTTGTTTAGCCTGCAGAAATCAGAGGCTCTACTAATATCCTTGAAAACTTAGGTCAGCTTCTCACAAAACAATGAAAACATGCCTATTTTTTTTTCCCCTCCTTCTATTCATATTAATTTCTGACTATTGATTTCTGCTTGCCCTTTGTTTCTCTGATTCTTGGCTAGCTCAACTAGCAAAGTATTACCCCTGAGGCTCAAGCCTTTCAAAGAGGATACAGCTCTCTCTGCGGTTGCTTTATCCTTGTAATCGAGAAAAGCCCTGTGCTGTGCTCCTTGCCAATTCAGTTGTAAAGGAGTTGCCTGGAATTCCCTCAAAGCACATTTCAGCTCGCTCACTCTTACACCAGGAGGTATGTTCCCCACATACACAGTAGTAATCACGCCAGATCCCTCTAATCTGTGACTTAAAGAATCATTTTCAACACAACGTTGTCCTAGTTGAGCTGAGTCCACAGCAGCCTGTGGTCCTGTGTTTCCAGCCATCACCTTCTCATTTAATGCTGCTGGTGGGTTGGCATTCACCAAGGCTGAACGTTCATCTTGGAGGGTAACATCCTTGCCAGTCTGCTTCTCTTTGTATCGAAGGCTCTTTAGGATGGGGATTTTTCCCAGCATCTCATAGCTGACCTAAAAAGGAGGGAGACAGATACAATTACGAGATTTCTCGCCTTCCAGAGAATGACAGCAAACATCAAGACCCATTTGTGCCATAAAAAGAGAGGAACATCATTATATTGCTACCATTCAGAGTGCCAGAGCATTCAAAATGTTACTAATTGCTGGCTGGACTCTGAAGTTACTCCCTAAATACACACTGCAGGACAAAAATAAACATTAGTTACTCTTTAAGCGAGCAGCACAATGTAAATCCAGCAGAAAAAAAATCAAAACCCAGCTCAGAACTATTTGATTTTGACATTTATTTATCAGTGTGCTCTCAGATTCACATTGTTACCCTTTAATATTTGCTTTGACCAAGGGCCTGTGCTCCTGCTCTGGCAGAATCCTACATGCCTACAATTCATCATACCATCAGGCATTTTCATTCCACAGACCTCCTTGCACTCTTTTTCCTCTCAAAACAGGATATTCCATAGGCTGGGTCATACAACGGGGAGGGATGGTGGTGTTAGGTCTGCAGCCAGGGAGCGTGCCTTGTAGCGGAGCTCCTCTGAGTGTGGGCCCAGCTGGAGGCACGTTCTCTGGTTGTGGCACCTCACCACAGCCTCCCTCTTGTCATCTGACCTCCCACACCGCCCGCAGCTACTCATCAGATCCCACACCAGTCTGCTGGGTTGGATCACAGAACGGAAGGGAGCCTGGACACTATACTTCAAAACCGTGAACCCTCTAGCCTTTCTATCCATCTTCAGTTCACAAGCAGCTTTTCTGGAAGGGCTCTTCCTCTCAACAGCTGAACCCTATCCATCTCAGGCATGAGATGCCCCAGGCTGCACTCAGTGACTGGCAGGAAATGCAGTGGTTCCCTAGCTAATGTGGTCTAGCTCTTGGCTCGCAGACTGCAGTTGGAAGGAGGAATAACTCGTACTTGGCTGCTGGACAAACAGAACATCCATCAACACAAGATCCAATTCTTAAATTTAGGGAGCAAAACAGAGACTAAGGAAGTGATGCCTGAGCTAGCAGGGACCCAGGCTAGTAGCCCACACAGTGTGTAAGCCATTCTAGCAGTGCACTGCACCCAGACGTATGAGCCACTACTTCTCAGCAGTCTGTTCTGGAGTAGCAGCAGCAGTCCCTGGCTAGCATACCCCTCCAGATCTCCCTGCTCAGATCTCTCTCATCTCAGAGCCCCTGAACTCCTGGGGCAAACTGAATGTGGATCTGGCTGCACCACAGCAAGTCTAAACTTTGCAGATCTCTAGGGAGGGAGCCCAGCTCTGCAATGAGTCAAGTGAAATAGAGTACAAGGTGGGGGCAATGTTAGGTGTAGGTAACAGGAAAGACGGTCAACAGAAATCTTGTCAATGCTCCTAGGGCTCCTTTTCTGAGCAGCAAACAAGAAAGTTTTATTTCAGGCTGAAACCAAATAAAAATGTAACTTAAATAAAGCCTGTCCCAGATCTATCTTGTTATAATAATATCAAACAGCAGACTAGGCCTAACCAGTATGGGCAGAGGCCACCTCCATTCCGCCACACCACAGGCCCAGAGTCAAGGTGTTGGGGATCAGGCCCTTTAAACAAGCAAGCTTTAGGACTGAGAACAATCTGTGAACAGATCTGGCCTGCTCTGGCAGCCAGTACAGAAAGGCAAGGACTTCCTCTGGGGCTCTGGGAGCCTTCATGCTCTGAAAGGTACAAGCCATTTTCAGATTTTGAAGAGTTGCTGCTCCATGGATTCTCAGACTGATTTGTTTTTCTCAGCCAAGAATTCAGACAGCAAACTCCCCTTCCCTGGGTGATACAACATCAAACCAATGGCTTAAGCCATCTTACTTTGTTTTTACTGGCCAACAATTAGGAACATTTGTTGTCTTCTGTCAAATTTCTATGTGAAATGTAAGCTCTATGCTAATTAAACCAAACAGGAAAAACATTTCTCTATTCTCATGCAGCTAATCACTCCTGGGTCCAAAGCACCACCTCAACCTCTTACCAAGTAGACATCCAGTTCCTCTCACCCCAAAATTAACTCCACTCCCAAGGCATGGACTGGCTGCTTAGTTAGAATCAGCAGTGCTACTGAAGGCAAACCTCCACCACTGTGCAGACTAAAGGACTCAGAGATGGGCACTGAGAGGAGGACCTCTGGAACTCCCAGCCTTTGAAGGGCAAATTGAGGAGAGGAGTTAGATAATCCAAGGGCCAGCAAACTTTCTAAGGGACTTTACTAGCCAGGCTTCCACAGAGCCTCTCCTCTCACTAGAGTGACAGGTAGTTTTTGGCATCTTACTGGAGCTCTTTGAGCAATGGTTTCAGGCTCCCTGCAAACTTAGGAAGCTGTAGTTCCAACAGCACATATATGTCTTCATAAGGGCTATGAACTCATTCTCAAACACCACTCGTGAGGCAAACCTATCTTTATCTTCAATTCAGCCCTCTGCGTTGCTCTGGTACTGTTATCTCTTAAAGGCAGTTGATTTGGCACTCAGATTTGTTTGTAATAAAAACATTCTGTAAAAACCCCACATTATACAGTTCTGACATTGCCAACTGACATCCTTCTGTCCCAAAAGAGAGACAGGTGATTTACCTTAAGGGCTGTTTTCCCTATGGCCTAGGGCAACCCTTTGGTTGGGCCAAAGCTTTTGAATCCTTCCCTACTTTCCTCCACTTTTATATCAAGGAAAGGCAGAAACTCAGTTTGGGATTTCAGAGTTTCAATTCAACAAACCAAGTCACTCTCTTTTTTTGGGGGTGCAAGGGGTGACAGCCAAAAGGCCAAAGGGGGCAGAGGAGAGGAAAAAGCTTGCTCTGCTCTGTTGCAAAATAGCAAACAAAAGAACTCTGTGGTAGTACAATATGTTGCTAATTACGTCCATGCAAAAAGTCTCTTTTGTCTTGTGAGCTGTGGAGGATTGCAGTGATTTATTTCCATGTGGAGAGAGGCCAAAGATATTCCTCCTGTTTCAAACAAGCTGCACGTTTCTTGGTCGTGTGCTGGCTGGTCACTCCTGCTTAGCCTTGCCTACTGCTTTAGGCTAAGCCAGGATGTGGGTGACTTGGGTCCTACCCCAAGGATGGCTGATCCACTTAAGCTGACCTGGGCAAACCCAGTGGTGGAAGCTTCTTCCCTTACACCCCCCTCATCCCTATAAAGTTAAGGCCAAACCATTTATTGATGTTTGTAAACTTTATATTGAGTGTTGGGATTTAGCTAAGTGATTGGCTTTGGCAGTGAAGTCAGCTGAAGAAGTTTTCTATTATCCCTTGACCACCAACTTCCAAGCCAGTTCCATACTTCAGCCCTCTGGGGTTGGCCAACAGAAGTGCTTGTGGGTCTGCACTATAAATTCAGTAACCAGAGTGATTCAGGTTAAAAATAACTCTACCAAAGGCAATCAATCACTTAACAATCCTGCCTGTTCCCTGCCATAGCTGGGAGAGCCTTGGGGAAAGAGGACAGCAGGGTAGATGAATTCTTCTGGCACACAATTACTGGGCTATGGGAAAGGAGCTGAGAAGGGAAACGTGGCCCCTTTCTGACAGAAACCTGAAGAAAACAGAGTCCTGGATGCTGACTGGCAAGACAAATCTGCCAGCACTTAACCCTGAGCATCCACTCTTAGGACACCTGGTTGAGTCCCAAAACAACATAGTGGCAGATGGACTTCTGCAACATCTCTGCTGAAACCTCTGTTATTCCAGAGCAGTGAATGCAGCCACTTTCAATATTTTCCTGGAGAAAATGAAAGATGTGTTTGTCCTCTGACAGAATGAGTAATGCTGACCCCTGATACAGTGCAGGCCAAGCCAAACACCACTTTCATTTCCCTGGCAGCAGAGGCAGTATGGTTCTGATGTAGGGCAGATGAGGGAAGGACAGCTATAAACTGGAGAGCGTGCTAGGTCTGCTATTTAATTCTGCTTCACACAGCTACCCATCTGCATGCACTGACTGACATAAAAACATGTGGCTAAAGATGGAGACAGAAGATGCTGCTTCCCTGCAGTGGAAGGCTGTGAACAAGACCAAACAATCTTTAGTACAGCAAAACCACCAAGTATTGAGGCTGGTAAAGGAGAAAGTGTTTCAAAGAGTCATCTTTGCCCACCCTGAGGGGTGTCTGACCCTAGACTCCTCATAAAGTTTTCCAGGACAGATCCCACTTCCAGTATTATCTCATTAATCAGCTGCTTGTTTCAAGGAGCACTGAGTTCACAGGGGTGTAAAGCACAGACAAAGCCAAGACAGGCCAGCACAGTCCAACATTTTATCATTCATTTGCACAAAATGTCCAAATATGTGCAGGCAATCTGAGGGCATATTTCTGGGAGCTGGCAGCCCATGTAGTCTGCTAGTGTCCCTCAGGAGAAACTTATGCAACCCACATTTGGAATCCATCAGTAAAAACTGATTCCTGCAGCCAGGGTTAGACTTGCAAAGGTGTTGAGATGTTTAACCATGTGTGGAAGCACGCCCTGCTCATGCTATCCCTCCAAAAAACAAACCCCAAACAAACCTTGGTTAAACTGACAGCAATTTTCTTCTGATGGCAACACTGATCCCCTGCTGAGGCTTCTGCCAACTTCAACATTGTGAATTTTCTGAGCTTTAAACCAACATCATTTTACTTTCCAAATATTCGATCACAAACCTGAATTGAAAGCTGCTTGTTGCCAGGTAGTTCCTATCTCTGCAACTGCATAGTAAACTCTTCCAACATTAGACCCAGGGATTCCCCCCAGTTCATTTCATCTGGGGGAAAAAAATTGTTTTCCTACTTCTCTAAAAATCTCAGAAAAAGAATGATTCTAGAAGCAGAAGGAAATGCTTACTAGAACCTAGTGATTTTTCCACCAACTAGTCTCATTTCCCTCTTCATGACCCCAAATATTTTAATTAGGCTGTATAGTTTCAATTTTAAATGGACACAGCACAGCATAAATAACTTCAGAATTGTGACAAACATAATAGACAGCGACACAGATAAAGATCAGAGCTACCCATACAAAATACTAAATGAGAAAGTAAGTCGTTTCATGAATTTAGAGTTCCCAGAAACAATGGATTAGATTTTCAAGGCAGATGAAGGCAAATAATTCTCCCCTGGCATCCAAATAAAGTTTTCCAGAGTGCTCAGCTCTTAGCAGCTCTTGTTGTCCTTCAAGAGCACACACTGATTTCTCAAAACCCTGAACTCAGATGCAAAAAATTTACCCATATAACTCACTCCAGCACTGCCTTTGTATTTAGAAGTGTTTCTAGAGAGCTGTTGATACTGATAGTGCCTCTTCAGTAATAATATTGTAGCATCTATGCATCCCTGGAAGTGTTTAAATCAGCATTTCTGCTACAAAAAAATCACAGCAAGTAATTCATTTACCCCTTCCTGCTTGGAAAAACATACTACCTTGACAGCAAGAAATAGCTCAGCTGGAAATTCTGCACTGAGAACCTAAAAGAGGCATCTGAGGACAAATCATGCCAGTTACCCTGAGAAGCGAATCATTCACTCACTGAGGAACACCTCTGTATCTGACACACCTCTTCCTAACACAGCACCCAACAAAGAACAACACTCCTGGAAAATGCAGTAGCCCTTTGAGCTCAGAAAGTAGCCTGGAGACATACATTTGGTTCCCCCTATGCACCTTCTCACCTCACTGGAGCTGAAAACAGAGTGCATGTATTAATGGTTATCTATCTAACAGCTTCAGGAAAGCACAGCCTTTACAACAATGCTTAGTTGTAATCCCATGTTTGCAAACACCTTTAATTTAAGGTCTTAAATCATTGTCTTGGCTTGATCCAGCCATGTTCCAGAAGGACAAGCTTTTTATTCCCCAATGCATTTTACACATCACCATCTTAACAATAAAATTAAGCTACTTCCTGTTGACAAAACACCGCATTTAGAAGTGGTCTATTTATTTACTCACTACCTTTTGGTTCATTTAGTTTTGCTCTGAGGAACAGGAATGCACCAGTAAAGCCAGGATTTGAAGGAGAAAAGGATGTGGAAGCCTCCAGGAAAAGTCAAAGGACAAACACTTAACCCGTATCGAATCCTGCAGTTTTAACACCCAGTTGATTAACTTAGACCTCCCACCTCCCAGACCCTCTCTGCAAGAGTTGGTCATACAGTTACCACCACAAACACAAACATATACAAGTCACTCAGTTCCCTATGAAAGAATAATCCTTTTTTTTTTTTTCCCTTCTTCATACAGACACGTTCTTGGCCCAGAACAACATGAATCTAATTATCCCTGTTCTGGCTTGTATTCTCCAATATTCTTATCTAATTAACACATGCTTTGAAGAACAGCACTCAGATATTCACCATTCTCATTGAAAGCTGTAGAACATTCAGCAAGAGGTCTATTTTTTCAGGCAACACCAGTTATGTAGAGATTAGTACAGAAAAATGTTTCCCTGTTGCATGCAAACTGGTTAAAGTCAGTGAGATGCAACCTTTAGATATGACTCTACTAAGCTTATCAAGCCTTAGACACAAGCACAAAGGAGCTGTGGCAAAGAATTCATTAGTTTGTGTATTATTATCTTTGATTTTGATTTTTTTTTCTCTAAAAAGCAAAGGAATGCAAAGATAACATCAAATTTGATACATCGTTTGGGACTGACTGACTTTTCCTGAGTGGTAAAAGCTGCACAGAAGCTTCAACAGCCCCTGCAAGACACTGTGTTCCCCAGACCTTTGGAAAGCTTCACTGCTAAAGGGAATCAGATTTAAATAAAACCCCAACATGTTAGCAAGGGCACTTACTCAAATTGAGGTCTGACATTAAGACAGACGGACTGGGATCAAAAGTCTGTTGGCAAGACAGATGGAGCACAAGGGGTCAGCCTTCAAAACAATTACATTCAATAATATCCTTTAAAAAAAAATTACCATTCAAAAATAATTCAATGGAAAAAATGCACTAGTACAGACAGAGCTCTTATTTATTTATTTATAACCTCAAATCCTCAACCACAGGCAGGGTAAAATATTGTCCCACCACAGGAATAAAAATAGTACTGGCTCGAATTGTTTGTTGTAGATACATTACCTTAACAAATTTAACTCTTTTTGGGTGGTTGGCAAGTGATTAACAACTCTTGATTCCCCTAGAAGCATTCATTAATAATTCCCCAGTGGTTTCTGCAAGACATGGGCATACTATTCCTCATTTCAGTGTTCCTACTGTTACTCAATCATGTGGGATTGTGTCTGCTCCCTGATGGGATGATTTTAGGAATGAAAATCTAATGACAAAGTGTTCCCAGCATGAACTTCCAGTAAAACAATTCACTGAATGCTTTTCTGAAACA
>VZTU01023127.1:23119-33321 GCA_013400835.1 Zapornia atra
CATAAAGCAATATTTAGCAATAAATAACAAGTTGTGATTTAAAGCAGTATAAACTCACCACTACTCCTCCACCTGAAAATGAGCTCCAATCACAAATTCATCTAATCCTTTGAAAGCTAATCCCATACATCCACCATGTAAACAGCAATGTAGCAGCCATGAGGTCATGCTTTCCTTTCACAACCAGAACACCACATATTCCACCCATTCCACACAGCCTAATGCCATAAAATTCCCTCTATGGTACTGCCACCAGAAAACAAACTGAGCCAATTTCAATGAGCACTGAAGAATAAAATACATAAGGTGGAGAAGCCCTTCAGTTTACAGAGACTGTTACACCACAAACAACTCAATTTCCAAGTATTTCTAATACAACAAATGTGTTTATATGTGGGACGTGTCAACAGAACAGCAGTACCAGTAAACCAGAGTTAGCAGAGGTAACTTGCCTTATGCCATATTATCCCCTGAGGTTTTGGTCGTTTGCAATTAGTCTTGATAGTTCTTGTGGGAGTGAGTATGTAATCCACAGTTAAATCATGATCATCAAGAAGATCTTCTGCTATGTCAACCACCTGCAGGGAACAAGGGATTTGGGAAACTGTTAAAAACAAGTTCACTAAAATTGCACATCATTCCTGATGTCTCACAACATAGGAAAACCTGTCAGTGACAAGAGACACAAGGTAAAGATCAACATCATTCCAAGTCTCCTCTTCTGACACACCATTCAGTACCACACAGTTTGGACTCATCACTTGAGAGTGGATACTTAACTTACCTGGCAGTCGTGCACAATAGTAATTACAGGTGTATCTGCCTGCACTGCACCCATTGACACCATCATTGCATATTCCATGTCTGCATAACCTTCCCCTTTTCCAATTCTCCATCCTGAAATACACAAAACCAAATGGTTATAGCACACATGGAAACAGCAGAGTGGAAAGGCTGGTCACTGGCAAAAGCATGCAATTAAGCTAAGCAGCCTACAACAGATGAACCAAGCACAGAACTGTAACTTGGGAAAAATTCAGATCAGCATCACTTATGGAATGCAACTTTCCTTGGAATCAGCACCAAAATTATAATAAAACATTAGTTTTGGTGAACTCTTGAAGGATCCCAGGAGCTCCTCATTCACAGTAAACCAAATCTGGTCCAGTAACATAGAAGCTTATTTACCCACTGTAATTAGAGCCCTCTATTCATACTGAACATAGGTTAACTTCATGTGGTAAAGAGGAGTCTGGGTCACACAGAGAGAGTATTTTATTTTTAGCAATGGATAACGTCAGGGGAAAATCCTTCACCAGCAGATCTTCAAAAGGCTTGAAAATGCAAAATCTGATCCCCAAATAGGTACTGAATTGGCAGCTGTAACATATGTCCCTTCACACACCCTGTGAGAGGAGAACAGATCCTCTGACCAGGGAGCCCTCTGATTCTTTTAAAATAAAATAAAATTAAAAATAAAATGAAAAAGCTTGCCTGAACAGTTCTGCTGAAGGCCCAAACACTGGCCTGCATGCTCTAAGCCACACTGCTGCCTGCCCACTAAGTGCTAAAGCAGGCACTGATTCTTCCTCCTCAGACCGGGATCAGTGACTTGTCACACAGAACAGACAGACAGACCTCAAGACTGTAATTCAGCTCCAAATATATGTTTGTGTGTGTGCCAAAAGGAACACGTAGTGTGGCCTAGTGACATCGTGACTCATGACACAGGACCCTCCTCTTGAAAAGCTTACAAGGCTTTATCTTACCTTCTTCAGAGACAGCCACTGATCCTATGACAACCAAGTCCACTCGTGCTTTCCCATCGAGACCGACAGGCACGCTGTATTCTTTTATACCCTGCAAGGGAAACATCATTTCAGGTTTGCAGATTGCAGAGACTTCCAACCAGTGAGGCAGAAATCCAGAATATTTTGGTAAGTCCAAGCAAGCCCCCCCCGCTTCAAAGTGTTTCTTCCATGTATAGCCAAGCTGTAGATGTCTGGAAAGTTCTCTAGGGAATCCTAGAATACATTTCCTACTACAGGGACAAAAATTTTGGCACACTTCAAGGACAGCAGGGGGAGGTGGGCACTTTTTAAAGTAAGGTTACTTATTTAGGATCAAAGCCCTGGATTTTGAAACCCTTTAGTGGACATCTGTTTCTAAAAATGAGGGCAAATCTTAAATCATAATATGTAAATTCATGGTAATGAAGAATATCAGAACACTACAAATTCTTAAATTAATTCTCACAGTGTTAATTTAGACACAGACAGCTACAGCATAAAGATGTTAAGCTTATCATCTGAAGTCACACAAAAAGCTTTACTGAAGCACAATCAGGACACAAGCTGGATCCCACTCCATCACACCCACTGTGCTGACACTTTTTCCACATCTGTATGTTTAAAAGCACCTTCCTAAGCTGCCTACATGTTCCATGAGACTACAGTCCTCAAGACTTTGCTCTGTGATCATCATTCAGGGTGTGCCATTGCCCAGTTAAGCTATCTTTACCACAACCTTCTAACACACTAACAAAGAAACACAGCATACTGACAAAGGAAAAGAAAAACCTTAAATAGCCCTGTCACCTTTTTCCAAACCCCTGTCTCTCTGTTAATTCTCACCCATCTCTCTTCAGGCTCCTCTCTAAAGACAATTCTCTCTAAGACAATTCTGTCCAGAGCTGTGGAAATTAAAATTAGTGTTTATTTGAGCTTTCAAACATCAGATGTTTAGAGCTCTTAATACACGGTGTACAGCCTAATGTAAATCTTCCTCACACCATTTCAACCTTGTGCTATGTTAATCCTCACAGCAAAAAGCCAAACATTTTCTGTGAAGAGCACAAACCCCAAAAGAGCAGTAATTGGTTGCTGACTATCAGTAATAATGCTCATTATCCACTTCACAGCAGCACAGTATGAAGTATTTGCACAGGGCTTTGTAAATACAAACTGCTAATAGCATTTATTCATTAGTTGGCCTGGTTGGGGGAGAAAAACAGGCACATGGTGGTAAGATCAGATATGAGGCCTGAGGCAGGTCAAGAGAAAGCCCTCTTTCAAAAGTGCTCTTCCACCCTGAAAAGCTTAATTAGTTAATGACTTCAATAGAAGTTCCAGCAAAGAAAGTCGCTACTAATTACCATCCATTTACAACCCCCAGTTGTATCCAGGATTACTGTAGAATTTTATTGCCTCTAGTGAGAGATAAAGAACGAGGTAAACCCTATACAGCCGGACATCTTCCTATTAAATAAAGATGCTTATAAAATAAGACAGGTTTTGCTGCAAAGGCTGGAGCTGTACACTATGACATCTTAACACCAGAGGGCAGCAGCACACCACACTTCGAAACAAAACACTGCTTGCAGCTCGGCTGATGCAAATGCCAGGATGAATGTTTACTTAGCCAGGGTTCTAAAAGAACTGATCTTTCATATTTATGAAAGCCTAATGTTCTATTGACTGGCTTATGCAAAAAATGTAAACGCTAAAATATTTCTTAAAGGGTTCACTGGCTCAAAGCTGCAGATTTGAGCTACTCAAAGATTATAGGAGTACTATTTCTTAGAAATCTAAAGATCTAACTCACCTAGGAAAGTTACTCATAACGTTCCAGAAAGCACTCACAAAATATTGATACAATTCTGTTAAAAAAGGCTAAATTTCCTCATGATCTAAGTACCAACAAAAAAACCTATCAATGGCATGCTAAACCAGGAATAACAGGCTAGCAGAAAAGTATTTCTGGTAGCATCTGGTTTTCCAACTTATAGTCAGACTATGATAACCCAACACTTTCCTACCACCCCCATTCCTCATTCCTACTTGAGATGTAGCACATATTCGCAGGATCTCCTTAGTTGCACCTGGAGGTGGAACAATCCTATTGAACAGCCCAGCTCTCAGACGTGGTGTGGGAACCAACAAAGTCTTCCTTGCCTGTGTAACAAAAGAAGTTACCACATTAAAAGGAGGTGGGCCACTCAAGAACTATTTTTGCTGTCCCATGGGGTCTCCATGTGGTCAATCTCCTTACTGGCTACAGAGCAGTTCACACTGTTGGCTGTGTAGTGCTTGCAGATGAATTCCCTCCAGTACAGCAAAATTACAGACTTACTTAAGAAATAGATGGTAAGACATACCTATTGATCTAAAGAGCATGTTCACAAATGAGCTACACTTATAAGCTAGCCAACATGAATAGGTCTAAGGTAAGTCTGTCACGCACTCATCTGGTGATGAATGAGAGGCAATTTGAGGCAAGGCTACCTTACATGTTTTGGGAATAAGAATATCATGATGGTGAAACAGTTATTGCTCTTCTGAAATGTATTAACCTCCCAAACCCTACTGGCACCGTTGTCATTTATCAAAAAGGCAAAGGCATCCTTACACAAGCAACCTCCAAGGCTCAGGATTCGTAACCATGAGATAACAGACTCACAGAACCATAGGGGTGGGAAGGGACCTCCAGAGGCCATCAGATCCAACCCCCTGCCAAAGTAGGGTCCCTAGGACACGTCGCACAGGTGGGTGTCCAGATGGGGCTGGAATCTCTCCAGAGAAGGAGACTCCACACCCCCTGGACAGCCTGTCCCAGGGCTCTGTCAACAGATGCTGCCAAGCACTGCACTGCTGTCACACTCTCCCTCTCAGGGTGCTGTTACTTGCAGCGCAGCTAGCCGAACACCTTCTAGAGGTTTGTCAGGATCCACTTTAATCTCACTGGCTCTGTTGAAGGCATCCAGCTCTTTAATAGAGCAGCAAGCCTGGTGAGACCCCTGCATGAAGAAAGGAATCGAGAGAGAAGAAAACTCATACACTTACTTCCAGCGTTAGAAAGCGGGCGTTCTTCTGGGGAGCATCAGGGTTTATTTTTACAGTAGTGGCAGCTTTGAACTCCTGTAAACCCAGAAGCCTTGTGGCAGCGTGGGGGGCACCCTGTTTTCATAAGATATCGGTGTATCACCAAGGAGTGCACAGCAGGGAAGGGAAAATGACAATCTTTCACCCTACAGAGAGGCTGATTTCCTCAGATTTTAAATACAGGGGATGTACCATTAAATTTGCAAAGTTTTCTATGGGAAACTCTCACATGCCATGAGATGCTGAGCGCTTGACTAGCATCTTACAGGCTTCAGAAAAAGAGGGGATCCAAGTGCAGTCACTTTGCCTGATCTCACCTTCGTTCACACCTAACTGAAAGCTGGAAAGCAGTTTCCCTTTTTAGTTAACAGGCTCATTTAAACACAAGCAATCATCAGAGACCCTTTAGATAAAGGCTTTCTGGACAAGGCTCTCTCTTTACAGAGCCTATAATGAACTCAGAAGAACCCCTTCTTACCTAAGATGCTCAAGCTTAGCAGAGGACACACTCATCTTGTAATTTAAGTTGACATCGCCTTGCTTAAGGGTATGATTATATCTCAGGCTTCCTCCATCTGCTTCAGCACTAAAGGCAGAATGCTTCTGCCAGTCTCTTGAGTAAAAACAGCCCATCTCCTAATGCTGCTCGTGGGCTCAAACAGCCAACACACACCCTCACAGTGCTATTTTGGTCATAATTTCTTCAACATACACCAGATACATGGCTGCACAACTCGAGTTTGGTATAAAAGAGGCAGATGGTAAGCAGTGGCCAGAGTAACTGAACACTTTAAGTCCTCTTATTTCTTCCTCCAACCTGTCGAACTTGGGACACGATGCCAGAGGAGGAGGAAGAGTTCTCCCACCACTAGCCAGGAACACTTTGCCACCAGTAACTCAGTCACCATTCCCACCTCAGCAGCTGCACATTCCTACATGATGGGTGATGTCAGCTGTCCACCCCCAAGGCCCTGGGGAGGGAAATCCAGTTCGGAGTGCCTCAGTTTCCCCACCCACAAACACAGAATCACAGAATTGTAGGGGTTGGAAGGGACCTTGAGAGATCATCAGGTCTAACCCCCCTGCCAAAGCAGGGTCCCTAGCTCATATTGCACAGGTCAGCGTCCAGATGAGTCTTGAATATCTCCAGAGAAGGAGACTCCACACTTCCCTGGGCAGCCTGTTCCACTGCTCTGTCACCCTCACTGTGTAAAAGTTCTTCCCCATGTTGGTGTGGAACTCCCTGTGCTCCAATTTGCAGCCATTGCCCCTTGTCCTGTCCTCACAGACACTGAAAAGGGGCTGGCCAATTCCCCCTGCATCCCATGCTTAAGATATTTATAAATATTAATTAGGCTCCCCCTTAGTCTTCTTTTCTCTAGACTGAACAGTCCCAGCTCACTCAGCCTTTCCTCATAGGGGAGATGTTCCAGCCCCTTAATCATCTCTGTAGCTCCTCTGGACTCTCTCCAGGAGATCCCTGTCTTTTTTATACCAGGGAGCCCAGCACTGGACACAACACTCCAGGTGGGGCCTGACCAGGGCAGAGTAGAGGGGGAGGATCCCCTCCTTAGACCGGCTGGACACACTCTTCCTGATGCCCCCCAGGATCCCATTGGCTCTCTCAGCCCCCAGGGCACACTGCTGGCAACACACCATTCATTCTCAAGGTGCTTTGGTATCCACTGATGAAAACACAGCTCACACTTGCAACACCTTGTCAGGCCCAGACACCAGCCTTGCTTTAGCTTGCTGTAAGCTGCGTTCGTGTGCTGTTTGCGCCGGGGTGCTTTCCAGGGCTCTGCTGCCACTCACCAACCGCACAAGGCGCGGTACACAGCCCTGTCTCCCGGCTGCAGCCACAGGCAGGGAAACTGAGGGGAAGGGCTGGGTTGCCGGGCCGGGCCCCGGACCCCAGCGCCCAGCGGGGCCCGAGGCTGCCAGAGGAGAAGGCCGCGGCCCAGAGCGGCAGCCGGGTCGCCGTACCTTGAAGTTGGGGATGCGGCGGTGCACCGGCCGCGGGAAAGCGGCCAGGCCGCTGGCCTCCAGGTAGTCCCACACCTTCTGCCGGACGTCCTGCTTGGAGGCACCTGGAGAAGGGCAGAGCTGAGGGCCCGGCCGGGCGCCTCACGGGGGAGCGCTGCGACCACCGCCGGGCCGAGCCCTCCGTCATCATCCTCCCCCGCTTCCCCTCCCTCAGACCGACGGCCGCCCCACCGCCCCGTCATGACGTCACGCCCCGCCCGCCGCTCACCCGCGCGCAGCCGCACGCCTCCCTCCATCGCGGCGCGACCGGCGGCGGGGAGGGGCGGAGCCCACGCCTTAGCCCCGCCCCCCGCACGCGTCTACGGCGGCGCCGAGGGGTCGAAAAGCTCCGAAGGCGGAAGGGAAGGGAGGAGGGGTCGCGATGGCGGCGGTTGTGGGGGTTGTTCGGGGTGGGGAAGGGCAGCGCTTCGGTTTGCCTTCGCCTGGGCGAGCCGAGCCTCCGAGCGGGGGGCACCGTGGTGCCGGCGAGGGCCCTTTTTGGCAGTGTGAAGGCTGCGAGGGAACTTGGGCCTGGTGGAGGGCCCGGTTCTTTCGGGCCTGCTTCGAGGGGCCGGGCGGGAGCGGCCTGGGCTGGGGAAGAGCCGTGGCAGCGGCGGCCTGGGCTGGGGGAGAGCCGCAGCTGCGGCGGCCTGGGCTGGCCTGGGCTGGGGGAGAGCCGTGGCTGTGGCAGCCTGGGCAGCTGTGGTGGCTTGATCTGCGGCGGCCTGGGCAGCTGCAGCCTGGGCTGGGGAGAGCCGCTGCTCCCCATTGCTCCCCACTCTGGGTGTCTCCGTTGGTGGGTGACTCTCAGGCTGTGACAGGGTGCCCTGCAGCAGGGGCTGCCAGCTGTCTTCTACAAGGACTTGTGCACCCCGAAATCTGCCATGGCACCACCCATCTTTCTCCAGATAGGCACGGAAAGGGACCGTGCCTTCATTGTGAGAGTTACCCCGAGGCTATAGAAATACCATGTGTTATAACGGGGGGTGAAGACACCCCCCACTTTGCATTAAATAAACTCCCATCTCGATTATTTTTCCATTTAAGATCGATTGGTTATGAATAAAGTGTTACCCGGCCTTTACACAGGCTTCCAGGTCTGTCAGCTTTCAGAAAGTAGGCTCCTCACTTGGATTTAACAGGAGAGCCAATTATTTGTTTGCACGATTTATTATTTATAGAATTAACGTATTTGACAGTTACCCCAAGAAAAGGGAGGATGTTGAGAGTCCCGACATTCCTGAGCGGAGTGGGATGGAAGGGTCATGGGAACAATGAAGCAGAGGTTTATTTTAAAAGTGTGTCGGGGAAGGGGGATAAATGGCTTTTGAATTTGGTTTCTAATCTGCTTGGCTTGGATGCTACCGATACACATCCACCGTCAGAGCCGACTGTTGCTCTGCCAACCAAAAAGCGGAACAAATTCGGATGCTCCTCTCTGAGCAGTTGCAGATGTATAGCTGGGCAGATGCAAATGCCTCTTCTCTCTGCGGCTGCTGTTGATTGCTGAAGGGTTTTTTTCACAGGGCGAATCAAAGGCCAGGACTCTGCTGGGTTCAGGGGCTTCTTCCCCCTCCCAACCATGTGCGTTTTTCAGGCTTGGTTTAATAACATATTGGGCTAAACACTGTGGAGCAGCTGCGGTGAGCCCGAGGCTTCACCTTTCCACCAAAATCCCTCGTAAGCATTCAAAGAAAGTACTTAGAGCCCTGCTTCTGCAATGGGGTGCATTTAGGAAGAGCCTTTTCGCTACCTCAGAGTGCTGCTGGAGCCAGTGGGAATCCATCCAGGCATAATAGACCACCCATGTGGAGCTGGGCCTAAATGTTTGAAGCTCATTCCTCCACTTCCTACTCACGGAAAACTCCCAGTGACTTTGATATCTCTGCGGGGAGTTCAGGATCAGGCCTTTGGTGAGCAATTTACAACCTCTCTGTAACTCAATGTTGCGATTTGCGCTCCTGGGCTGTGAGTGCTGACACTGTCTGTCTGTCTGCTGTCACCCAAAATCACCATGCTGCAGCTCGTGGGGCTTCTTCCCACTCCAACGTGCCCTCTTCCTCCTTTCCTTCAAGGGAGGGAAAGTGAGCGAGGTAGTGACAGTGCTGTTAATTAATACACTTACAATCAAGTGGGAGGGGCTGAGACCCTACCAGACCACCAACATCTCCATCCAACCGCCATGCAGGATGCTCAGTAAAGCCATTCCTTGCATGGATTTGGCTTCCAAAAAAGAGAGCCTGAGCTGACTTTGTAGAAATCAGGGTACTTTGCCTTAAGCAAATGAGGAGTTTGCTAGTAAGTGGCATCTTTTCTGCTGGAGCACTACTCTGCTTTGGTTCCACAGGTCTGAAATTTGCTCCATATTACTTTTCCAGGGCCTCTTCTGTCACGTGTACTGCAGCCTTTTAGCAGGCTGATGTGGTTTGTGTGGATGCCACTGCCAAGTGTCTCTTTTCAGCAGGAAGCAGGCATGGCCACCAACATCCCTATAAGTGCAATTAGTCTACTGGAGGTGCCTGCATCTCTTCTATTACCCATTTTGCCAAGCTGAATAAAACAGAAAGTGAAAGAGGTTAAAAAAGAGACCCTGGGCTTTCATATGAAACACAACATGCAGCTCTTGCTCCAAACACCCACCATTTGTGGAAAAACCTGGAGAAAGGGAGTGCCAGATTCATGTGGACCTCTGAACAGTGCAGAAAAGGAACTCCTTGTGCTGCAGGAATCATTTATTGGAAGCACAGACTGAACACACAAAGGCAGGCATGGAAAACAGACAAAATGCTCCCAAAGAGGAGCCTTAAGCTAGCGACAGGGCTCGGTTTCCAGTGTTGAAAATCAAAAGATGGGCCATGAGTTTTAAAAGCAACAGTTTTTAATGAGGTTTTAATTCATGCAATGTATTAGCTGGGTACTAGAAACGTGTCTTTCGGACCACTGAGAAATGGATTTCCATCTGTGAATAAAGAGTTCATGGGTGAATTTTTGTGCTTACAAAATAACCTGGCAAAGGAGGCACGTCGGGGCAGGTGGGGCTGGCCAGGGCTAACCTGTTTGCACTGACAACAGCCACTGATGCTGGAAAATAGGTGTGGGGCTTGTGTCAGCTCCTGTGGGTGCCCTCCCCTGAGCCACTCACCAGTACACATGCCAAACTGGTGAACGAGCAGAAAGCCACATGCATCGGTGGGGTTTATCTGGACTGATGCCACTGTTCGCATTGCCAAGACATAGCTCTTCCCCTTCCCTTCCCTTCCCTTCCCTTCCCTTCCCTTCCCTTCCCTTCCCTTCCCT
>VZTU01023128.1:4489-39822 GCA_013400835.1 Zapornia atra
ATTCAGTTGCTGTTTCTTCACTTTTATCTCATTGGGCTCAGGCAGAACTGCTTTTTTATTATTATTATTATTTTTAATTTACTGTTGTATCTCACTGGACAGGTACCTCCAGAATTGGACCATTTAATTTTCCTAATTTTAACATTTTTTTCATCAGATCCCCTTCATCACCTTGTAAATTGTGTTTTCTATGACCATAAACAAAACAAGGCATTGCTCTCCTGCTTGTGCTCTGCCCAGTTCTTTTCCCTGAGTGCAGTTTTCCTAAACCAGATGTTCCCTTGATGTAGTGGTTGAGGAGTCAGTGACACTTTCTGGAAATACTGGATAACCTGTCCATGTAATTACTGCTTTAAGAAGCAATGGTATTACTGGAATTTTTCTTCTTTATACCTGTTTTAGTTTAGACTAGGACCATCTTCTGCAATCAAATGGAGAAGATCATAGACTGCTATGTTCTTGATAAGTTGATAATTGACAGCATTTAATTATAGGCTTTTACACCTTTCTGAAAGATCCGTGGCCAAGAAATACTTCCCCATCAGCAAGCTTGTCTTTGGTAAGGCTGAGAGGTCACTGATAGTGACAATACTCCATCATGCCAGGCTGATAGAAACTTCCTAATCAGGCTCATCAAATGTGGAAATGTAATTGTGTTACATTAATCATGTTTATACTTAACATACATGAGTCTTGGCTTTTGGGGGTATTTTTAATTGACAATGAATCAAATAGCACACTTGAAAAATTGAGGCAATTAACATAAAGGCGTTAGGTGGTGTATTGTGCATACTAAACTGGGGAATACATTGCCAGTGATTTAAATGTCAAAACAAAGGAAGTTTTGACCCTTACTTGAAAAGCTTTAATTTGGATGTTAATTAATGGCTGACCTCTTCTGTCTCTTACGTGATAGATTGCATGTTTCAGAGCTGGGGCTGCTTCAAGATCAGGGCTTTGTCTATCCGCATTTGGGTTCTTTTTGTTAGTCTGTGGATTTTAACAAAGACTTTTCCATTCAACCATATTGAAGATCTTTGTTTAATCATATGATGGGAAATATATTCTGCTTATCATTAATGCCTTAAACGCTTCTGCTGTCTAGCAAAGCTGTAGCCTCCAAGAAGATTTCCTTTGTTCAAACTGAGGAAAGATCACACACTATTCCTACTAAGACACTATCACGTGTGTACATGGATCACAACACTGATCACACATCAAAGCATTTCCTCCTGGTTCTCAAATTCTGCCATGTGAGACTTGTGATTTATCACATCTTCCCACTGTATTACCATGCCATTTGGCTGTACAGGTGGCTTCTTCCTGTGACTGTTGCATGCTATCAATATAGCTGCTATTACTCTCCTGTTTATTCTGATCCATACGGTGTGTGTTATCACACGTGCTCGATTCATCTCACCCTGCCTCATTTTTTTCTGCAGCTTGCATAGAGTCAATGTGGCAGCCTAACTCAACCTATCAGAATGTGCCAAACCCTCTATGGAGTTTTAACCTGAGGTTCATGTGCTAGTATTAACTTTTCATGCTGAACGTCGCAGGATTTAGGTAACTGGAACTATAGGTGGAAGTTGTAATTTAAAAAAGGGTGTTTGGTTGAATAATTTATTGTATGGAAAACTGCCTAGACTTTTTGGTAATACCTAGATAACCATGGATTTTTTTTTCACCTGTCTAGGAATACGTGTAGTGCATCCTGCTGAAACATAGATATGGCTTTTCAGAATAGAGAAGACTTTTAAAGTATTTTGAACTCTAAAAACATCTTAAAATTACTTTCATGTCACATAAGTTGCTCGCTATGCTAAGAAATGTTAGAAAACGTTGAAAAATGACTTGGTCCCTGTGTTGGGCATGTGGTAGCATGTTCTGTGGAAATGCGTCTCTCAACTCTTCTACCTAGGTAGTGGAATGCTTTTGATACTTTAAAATATATCTTAATATGCACATACCCATGTTTACAACTTGAGTACTAGTGCTTCAGTTCTGACACTTGGATATGTGATTAAGACCAGGAATCTGTAACTATGCTATGCCATGAAGACAGAAATATTGGTCAGATTTGAAGCCAGATATTTGGGATATCTCTTAATCATGCTTTTCAAATTTTAATGGCTGTAGGGAAACAAACTCATGTTACCAAAATTCCAGGAAATATCTGGTGTCATGCAAAGGGGTTGCAAAATGGACGAAGTAATTTTAAAGTGGGTGATTGGGAACTTTACAACATATTTATGGAGGCAGAGTGAGGAGGATCTTCAAAGGAAAGGGAAGATCCTTTTGCACTTAAATACCTGAGGCATTCCTTTTTAATTGGAGTTTGATGCTGAACTCTTACACAGAGGGAGAAAGCTGTCTGTATGGGTATGGCAAATAAGTATCGTGACTAAGCGATACAGAACATCTCGGATGTCTCTGAATAGATGTGTGCAGATTGATGTTGCAACATAACAGAATATCATATCATCTGCTAAACTGCTTTTGCACATGATTAAAGCAAAGCAAAACAGGAAAAAGTGGTTCTTGAGTGCCAGGTGGTCAGGCACTTGTCTTCCAAACAGTGCATGTCAGCTTATTAACAGGACCTGAGGGGAAATGGGTTTAAAATAGACTGTTTGATTTTTATGCATATACGTTTAATTGAAGTAGGTTTTGAAAAGGTAGGCCCTTGTTCACTCTAATGTGAAAGAATTATTTAGTCTCTGAAAAACATCTTCAGGGCAAAGTCAGAATCTCTCAGGATGTAGTCAGCTCTTACTGAGTGATGGAAGGAAAGGCGTGACGTGTTGGTGGAACCTCCTCTTGATGTTAAAATTCCAGTGTGGTGGAAATGAAGTTCTGACTTCAAGGTGGCTTGTCTGTTTTGTTGAAAAAAGCCATATGACCCTGGTTTAAAAAAAAAAACCAACACCACAAAAAACCAAACCAGAAAGCGGCTGAGGATCTTTGCAGTGAGAGCAGGCTCTGCTAATTGTTTGCTCTGGATTTAGGAAGGTAAATGTAGCAGGTTACTTGGATTTGTTTCTTGATTTGTTTCTGGAGACTTCTTTTGGAAATTTGTGTAGGCTTTGGTTGGCTGAAGAATGCCAGCTGTTCTTCTAATAGTCTAAATCAATGAGCAGCTGCTCAGTATTAGCTGAGTGGGTGCTGCTGTGAAAAGACAAAATCAAATCTCAATAGCCTTGGTGACCATGCAGCAGGTATTCTTTATTGCAGTGCTGGGCAGCACAGGGGATCGCTCCTCCAAATGTATGTCACTGTAAAGGGTCAGATACACAGATTTTAATACAAGACATATGCATATTAATATTCATAATACATAAATATTCCTAGGGTTTCCAAGGAATGGTTAATTTTCCCATTATGAGAGCTTATCACCCACCCACCTATGATAATATCTTGGTGGGCTTCAAAGACACTTGGTGGCCTTTTACTTCATTTACTCCTCTTCATTACAGGTCCTTTTGGTGAGCTTTAACTTTTGTCTTGCTAACAAAGCCAGAGACCTGGTCCTGCAGCCTTGAGGTGCCCTCCTGTTCTTTCTCCCTCTTCATTGCTCCTTTCTCAGAGACGAGCTGCTTCTCCTGAGGTACCACAATGCACACCATGTGCTAACG
The DNA here is from genome assembly GCA_013400835.1 of Zapornia atra. NCBI lineage: Eukaryota > Metazoa > Chordata > Aves > Gruiformes > Rallidae > Zapornia > Zapornia atra. The sequence continues at coordinate 8,125 of VZTU01023128.1, forward strand.
TTGTGGTCCTTCAGGCAGAACTTTGCACATCCTTTACATAGTTTGTTGCTGCCCAACTAATAGTTATCATGTTCCCCACTTCAGTGCCTTGCTCAGTGCAGTGCAAACCTGGTATTGACTCCAGGGTCAATGGAAGGCTTGTCTGATAGTTTCTAGCTGGCAATTCCGAACAAAAATCCAGATTAACTAAGAAATTACTCCCTGTTTAATGCTGCAGGCCAAGAGGCAGCCTGGCTCTCGGCAAGTATATAAATATGTTGAAAGGCCCAAATCTCTCTTTTAGGGCAAAAGTAGGTAGTTTGGCTGAGCTCAACAAGCTATGGTTGACAAAACAAGTTATGTCTGACAAAACTTCACAGGGTTATCTTCTTGAGGAAATGAGAGGGAGAGGCATATGACTTCTGGGTACAGTTTGGAGCTGGGCTCACACTGCAGAGGCTACAGCATCAGCCCAGCCTTGTCAGGAGGAAGGTGGTGTTCATATCTGACACAGATGCAAGACAAATTACTACATGCTGAGCCGTTAATGCATTCCTGTAGTACATAGCTCTGTGTTTTCACAGATGCATTTCTGACAGAACTTTTAATTTGAGGATCTTAGGAAAGAACCATTTAAAAGAATCGTGGCTAGCCAACCTTTTCCATTACATCTCAAAGCACAGTGTGGACATTTAGCAAGAATTAATGGGAGTATGTGAGGTTAAATCTTCCTTTAAACATAGAATCTCATTTAAGTTAATGATATCTTAAAGCATGCAAGTATTCTTGAAAATAATTGTAGATCATAATGAATTCTTAGCTTTTAGGATTTCTCCCTGCTAATCCAAATCAAATTATAACATTTCTAATGTAATTACACTCATGCTTCAACTCGGTTTTTCTTTCCCTCTGCTTATTTAAAGCAGTCTTTCCTGGGCAGAGCAATCTGTCTGTATGCATCAGCTATTGTCTGATTTAATGGACACATCTCCTTTTTACACAGCTTTCTTGTGGCATGTGATCTCTCAGTCTCCCTTTGAGAATAAGTAACACTGGCAGTAAACTCATGAAGTCTTTCAGAAATTTATTAGATTGAGTGCTTTTTTTCTAGCTGGAGGCTAGTGTTCCTGATTTGGTCTTATATCTCTGTTCAGTTTATCCTCCCAAACTCTTTCCTCTAGAGAAGGGGGAGGGGGAGGTAACTTTTTATGGATTGATTCTGAAAACCCTGGTTGTTTTGGAATGACTTGGTGCATAATTGTATGCCTTGTACCTATTGCTTGTTCTTGGGCAAACAAGTGAAGCTGAAGAGAGGGCGAAGTAAGTGCATGTCATTTTCTGTGATGTGAATATTAACCAAAGTGTTTGTGGCTTTTTTAATCCCTGAAAACATATCAACCCTGGTGAGCTGAAGGGTTTGCTGAAATAAGAAATTGGCTAAAGAAAGCCTGCCAGAAAGGGATTATCTCTAACAAAAATCTGAAATTCCTTTACCAAAGAATTCTTTTTAAACAAGGTGAAAATAAAATTGGGAGCCCTGGGAGGGCCTTAGAGACGATTCATATATCAATCTGGGCTGTTGCTTTTTAGACAGGAGCCCGGTTCCAATCCTACCTTTGATCTGTTTCTTTATCTGAGAGAAAAAAAATAAATAAATCAGTGCAACCTTTTCTCTGTTGCTGCTGCAGAGAGAACTGCAGCAGAACTGAGTGGCCTTTAAAGAAGGCAGCAAGAAGGAGGTAATACTGGAGCCCCTTACAGCTAGCAACAGCAACAGAGAAATTCAACACAGACGTAGTCAGCATTGGTATATCTTTGACACATTTGAAACACTAGATAGCAAATACCAGAACTTGAAATGCAGGTTAGATTGAATTAAATGATAATCTAATTGCTGCATGGGACTGTTCTGTAGCTGGGGATTCAGGTGTATTTTACTGAAGGGCAAATTGTGAGCCTCTTATCCTGTGTCAACCGGAGTGTGAATGCTTTGGGTAGACCTAGGTTTTTGTATAAACAGAATTGTTCTGTCTTGTAATTTTAGCCAAAATACTGAAAAGAGGGTTGTAGAAAATGAGTGCATTTTTAATTGTCATTTTATTCATATTCTATAACTAGAATATATTTCTACTCTTTACTAGCCATACTGATAAGAAATGTTTGTGTAGATGCATTCAGGCACGTGGGGGTTTTTTACCTTCTTTTGTGTGGCAGTGAACTAGCAGCAACAGAAAATGTGCTCTGGTTTGCTAGAAAACCAAATTGCTTGGTTACAAGTGGGACTCCCGTGGACTTTATTTAGCTAGAATTTTAATTACAGTGCCAGCTCTCAACTCCTACAATAAAACAGTAGGAAGACCACTATAATGTGACCTTTATAAAACATTAACACCAGCCTATACAAAAATATAACTCCAACTTTAAAGAATGCATACAGTGGGAGACAGAATTCAAGGAGTTACAAAAATAAAGTGTGCATATAATATTTTTACTGATTTTTACCATGAAAATCTGCTAGGGTGGACACCAAAGTGATGTTCTTGTGTTTGGTTCCTTGTGTCCATCTTCTGGTCCTCATACAAAAAATGCTGCACAGTAGGCAGGGTAACCTCCTCATGGTTTTATCATGCTTCGTGAAAGCAATCCTGCTGCGAGGCTCAGAATAAAGGCTCAACAAGCCATATGGGAAATGTTGTATAAAAAAGAGCCTATTTCGTTGCCAGAAGAGTCAATTCAGGAAACTTCAGGTTCTTGCTTGTTTCCTTTGAATCTCTTCTTGTCACTTTTCTGTCTTCTCCTTTGCTGTATTCCCTAGAGCAGGAACATTTCATGACATTTAACTGTTGTGACGTGCACCATGGGCTGTGCTCCTCTCTCCTGCCAGCAGTTGTGGGAGAACAAGTTGGTCTGAAGAGGGGGAAGGGAATAGGACACTCTGTGCCCGAGCTGCACGGGAGTGCCACTGCTGCAGCACTGGCAGAGCATGAAGTGGGTGACAGTCCTGGCTCCCAGCTGCACACAGCACCATGACCAGTTACACATACAAACACATTTTAATAGTTTCGTCCTAGAACAGACCTGAGTCATGGTGGAAATAAACCAGGTGTGGTTTGTTTGTGTGGCAGCTCACAGAATTCTGTAGTTCTGTCATTGTGGAAAGATGAGAAAGAGTGTGCTCTAAGTCTTCTGTTGTCTTTATCATTCAAAGTATAGTTTAATCAATTTTACCCTCTTCTTGTGAAACTGAATTGAAGCTGTAAACATAAGGATACTTTAAATGAATTGGTTTTTATGCCATAATAAAAAAAGGATGAGGTTAGAATGCCAAGGTTATAAGCTTGTTTATGTGACCTGAAACATTTTTGTTTTCGTTGCCTATGTCACCTTTATTTTCCTGTTTCTTTGATAGGTGAAGCACTAACTGCCCGAATCTATCGTTCTTTAATTGTGCTTCTGATGTTACCCTTCACAACACACTATATTATGGATAGTTGCTGTTAGGAAGATGCACCTGTTTCTGCGATGCATAAAGCTATAAGCTAGATATGCTGGGGAAAATAAAGAGTGTTTATCAGTTTCTGGGAATGGAGTGATCTGGGATTCAAACTTTCACCAGCCTAATGGTTCACAGGCTCATTTAAGGCTAGACGTTGTCTTGAAGAGCTGTCACACGTGGCGCAGTATGTCTGTATTGCTGTGGGGAACAGCACGATTCCAATAATTGCTCTGTTTGCATTCAAGGAGAGGCTTCCTCTGCTGTCTTGGTGCTTGAGGAAGGAGGGGATGAAATATTTGCAGCAGGATGGCTCCTCTCTTTTGTCTGCATTGCTCAGCTGCATGCCTGTTGACAGCAGAGTTTGCTTAGACACGAAGGCCAGGCAAACCTGACAGAGGCATAAGGGAGTTTCTTTAATTTCCTCTGCATGAGTTTGTGTTCAAGCATCATGCTGGATGCAAAAAAATGATATGGAGGGTAGGAAGGCAGCTATTAAGTATTGTGGGCAGGGAGCTTCCCAGGGATGGTTCGTTGTGCCTGAAAGAGGGGCCATGAACCCAGTTGCCAAAGAAGCTGGGTTTGGTTGTCTGGTTACTATTGCTTTGGGGGGAGGTTTGGTATTTTCCTTTGTTTTTAATCTTGGTCCTTCTAGGGAAAAGTGGTATTCAGCCTGGATTGTATTTGTGGAGAAACAACTCAAGTGTAACATAGAGCAAACAGGAAACAGTGTGATTTGGGGTTTTTTAATAGTATTTTTCTAGAGAAATGAAATGAGTATTGTAGGAGTTATATGGTATAGTTTGCATCCAAAGAGTTAGTTTCATTTAAGTTTTTAAAAATTAGATTTGTGACACAGGAAATAATCTTAAATTATCTTTAATAACAGAGCTGATCTGTTCATTCTTCTGATTAATAAGAAAATGCGATGCTCCAAACCTTCTGTAAGATTTGGTGTTTCTTCTGAGAAATGTCAGATCTTGTGCAGGTAGGCAGAAGCTTTTTGGCATAATAGAATAGCAGCTTCTGTCGACTGTAAATCAAAATAAGAAACTTTATTAAAAATGATATTATTACTTCTGGCACTTTACCTTTATTCTTTGAGACAGTCTTTAATAGCTTCTCCAATAAAGTTAGAAGAAGCTGAAATATAGAAGCTTGAACACTTACATAATAAATCTATTAATCTTAATGCTGCTGGAAATATTAGGCACTGGCTACTTACTACTGGTTTTATAACTTAGCATCATTTCCCAGAATTGTATGATAGTAACGACAGTTAACGCTGATAATTAATTGAAATGAAATTACTTTGACGATGAATGAGTGCTGGACACATTTGACTTGACTCTCTGGCACCATAGCTATGCTTTAGAACCTGATTTGGCAAGGTATTTAAATGGCACTTTAAGTTCCCTCCATGCTCTATAGAGAAGTCTGATGACTTCAGTGTACCACAGGCCTAAATTTTATTAGCTTCAGCACGTGTTTTTGCTAATGCAAAATGTTTGGCCTTTGGGCAATGGCAAATACCTCTGCAGCCATGCAAAAGAAAAGGCATACAAATTTCCTAGCACGTGTGTTTTCTGTGCTGAAACAGATGATTTGGAGTGATTCTGCTCAGAACCATAAATATAGCAAGTAGTTCAACCTCTCCAGATGAGTACTGTGTCTGCTGGTTTGCTTTTCCTGCACAAGTCAGTGCCAAAACTTGTGTTCTTCCTATCTGCAAGTGCTACTGGATTTTAGTGACTGAGAAAAGAAACCCAAACTGTACTTTTTAGTCTTCTCTTAATTATCTCTTAAATATAGTGAAGCCCTGGCTGGGGATGAGCACTGAAAATAGGCAAAGGCTGGTGCTGCACTCCGCTGCCTGCAGTATGTAGGCGAGAGCTTCAGGAAGTCAGGCTGCTGGCAGGGCTTCTGTCCAGGGAGGCTGGGGAGGAGCAGCCCTTGCTAGAACAGCTGACATGTCCCCATGAGGACTGACAGATTTAAGAGTTTATTAAAGAGATAAATATTTCTTAAGTAAGATCAAAGGCCAGGCTTAATGTAACCAGATTGGAAAGGGTAGGTCACAGGTAAAGGTCATAAAGTTGTTCTCTGTCAAGGTTTACTGTATATACTGGTCTATAATGGCAGGTCTGAAACACAGCCTTCCTGCTAGAGCTGGGCTTTAGAAAACCCAGTAGCAGCTCCTGCTTTCAGTATGTCCTCTGTGAAAGTATCCGCATGAGTTTAAAACGGTATCGCCACCTTAGTAATGGGGGAGAGATGGTGAGAGACTTTCACTCAAGATGGGATCTTGAGTGCTTATTTCTATCAAGCCAACCAAAATATAGATAGTGCCCACAAAGGTCAAATGAGGAGCCTGTTTAGACCAGAAGAACATTAGAAGGGACCCGGCCTGCACATGACAGCCTACTGCGTATGTGTGGTGTGATGGCACATGCTGAGCCAGCTGCAGGTGGGACTTGCCTGGGTAGTTGTGGAAGCAAGAATCATGCCTCTTGCCTCTCCGGGTTGGTAAAAAACCCCCAAAACAAACCAACCAACAAACCCAAACAAAAACCCTACCCCAAGAAAAAATTCCATAAGCACTGAAGAACCCCAAACCAAAAACTTCCTCCCCTCTTCTCCCCCCCCAATGGATCCTAACCCTTCCAGTCCAACAAACACTGAATAACTGAATAGAGCCCTCAAAGCAAGGTTCAGGCAAATACAGTGTGCTGCTAGACAGCAAACCTGTTGTTCGTGTCCTCTCATTTCTCTGACAGCCTTTGTGTCAGTCTTCGGGACCTTATGTGCCATGTAGTGTTTTCTCAGGGTCTCCAGCAGAGAAGAGCTTTTACTTGCACCTGCATGTGCCATACACCCAGGATAGTGTAATCTTTTACCTGTGCCCCTGCTTTACCCTTATGTTGCCTCTTCCTTCTGTTGAAGCTGTTCTACTTTAAATGGGTTAATTATGCATGGATTAAATGCATGACTCTCTAGCCTGGTAGTTTGACCATTTCCACATGAATGAAGGTTGCTGTTTCGGTCCCTGCTCACCTGAGTGCTTATAGTTCTTTAACGTTTTAAAATAATATAAAAATAATTAGTCATGAGAAGCATTAGTGATTTTAAAATAACTATTTTTATAAGTATTTTAATAAGTCGTCAGGGAGCTGGAACTGGAACCCGCTTGCGATGTGTGCAGGAGAATATTTGGATATAATGATTTCTAAGTATATGGAAACCTTTTAAACATCAGTTCAGCAGGAAGCAGAGGGAAAAGTTCCTTTTTCTCTGGATTTTTCAAGCCACATGCTAGAGTATCATCACTATGAATTGCTTTTTTCCTTTTTTCTGCAAAAATTAACTGGATACAAGGCTCCAACAAATGGGACTGACACAGCTTGCTATTTAGGAGCGTTTTTTAAAAAGTAGAGGAGATAGTACAGGTTCCTGTAGCTTTGAGAGAGCTGAGCAGCAGAAGTGGAGCTTTCTAGAACCTGGTGGAATGCTAGAGCTACTGGGTGGCTCCTTCTCTACCTTATAGTTTTGTAATTCTAGGGCCTGTTTTTCCTATGTATGTTAGAAATCCAACCTTTGTCAGGAGGAATGCTTTCTGTTACACTGAATGCTTCTGAATTAGTATTTTTTTCCTTCATTTTGGCAAGAAAAATATTTTTGTCTTGAATTTTATTCTGGTGGAGCCCTTCCCCTCAGCACCTTCTGCTTGGCAGCTGAACCAAAAAGAAATTATTTGCATAGTTCTAATGATGTCAGTAAATTGATTTCTGTAGAATACAAGTCTGCATTGCCTCTCTGGAATGCCTAAAGAGATCATTATTAATGATAAATGGCAATAGAAATTTTGCAGAGAAATTAATAACTTGGATGTTGCTCTGAAATGGGAAAAGCAACATGGATGCCCTTGAAGGATCCTGAACATCTCTTTGCACATCATCTGCTCCTTGTTTATGAATAGATTATAGGAAAGCCATACTTTGATTTATTCACCATCTGGCTTACTCTATTAAGAGCAGTGTTATCATAAGCAAAGGAGATTATGTAGCCCAGTTACCTGGGTCTGCTGTCCTGCATGCCAGCAGGAGATGTGAGTGATTGGTGTTTCACATGTATTTTCTGAACAAAGCTGAAGAACTTAACTTGAACTGATGGCTGATTTCCATGAAATCAGTGGATTTAGCTAGCACAGACATCCTCATCTGTATTTACTTCAAATGGGAAAATAATGGGGAAATCTTTTCTTGAAAGAAGGGAATGAAACAAGGATGAACAAATTATCTTCAAATAAGAATTTTTGAATGGCAGCATCTCATTCGGTCCTAAGAAATAAACCTAAAAGTGCCTTTTCTGCCAGGCTGAAACTAGTGAAGGTGTTTGCCACTTCTTCTGCAGTCAGACCTGAACCTGCAGAGTCTGATGTTGAGTACTGAATGCTAATACACTAATACAGTGTACTTTCCTCTCAATTTTGTGCTAAAAAGAAATCTAATGAGAAGGATTACAGGAACTGAAACAAAATAGGGGGGAAAAAACCCCACAAACATACATATTGCCCCCCCAGGAGAGAGATAATAATACAGTTGACTATTTTGATCTGAAGCTTCCAAGGGTTTGGTAGAAAATTCTTGTGGTACACTCATGAAATCTTGCAGGAATTATAAAAAGTGCTGAACACCGATCTGTGAATGCATTTGTAGCTGGCTTCCTGCGGTTCTGTTTTACCTTTGGAAAGTAAAATCAATTTCAGATTAACTTTGACAGGGAGGTGTTGAGGTGTGTGAGTCAGCATTTGCTCAGATATTTCTGCCAGCCTGTTGGGAAGACAAAGAATTGAGATGGATATTATCAATAAAGGTGCCAGCCTGAAAGTAAAAAGGCAAACTAAGTTAAAAAATGCTTTCTTGCCTTGTTCTGGCACCCTTCATGAAAAACTGAATTTTAGGTTGTTATTAGTGTAGAAACCCCAAATTTATGTTGATATTTAGATGCTTTTACATCCCCTCCCCTTTTTTTTCCACCTCCTCAAAGCAATGCTGTGATTGTTTTACTGTATTAAATGTTCCTTTTTGAAATCTGGAACATCTTTTTTGTAGTCTGAAACTGTGTTTGGTCTAAGTCAGTACACCGTGATTGAAGGAATGAGTGATTTCATTCTTTTTATCCACAATCTTTAAGCTATATTTAATAACCTTTTATAATAATCTTTCTGCTATACTGAATTATGTATTGATTCTTTTTCAGTAGCTTCATTTCAGAATTCCAGAAGGAAAGTAGGTTTTCAGATGTCAACCCAAAAGTCTTTGCAGGTTTGAATATACTATAACATATATTTCTATGAGGACCTTATCATACATCATTTGATTTCAATGAAACAACCCTCATTGACTTTACTGAGAGCTGGCTGACACTCAGATTGAACTATTGCCATGTTATTGAAAGTATAATATGCATTTTGATTCAATTTTCAATTTCTTTCTTGGTCTTATTTTAGCTGTTCAGTATATGTGGTCCCTGTACCTCGAGCAGTATGTAGGGTACCACAGTCCCTGACTGCAGCTTTCAGGGAGACACTTGTAGAGTTGACTTTAAAAGTAAAAATTGGTTCCATTTCTTTTAATTGTGAATGTTGTTGATGGAGTTATTGCAGACCCTGTATGTTACAGGGGAGGAATCTGGGAGATGGGATGCAGCTCTGGTTGCAGGGGCTCCTTTGGCTGACGTTCCAGAGGTTAACAGCTCTGTTGCATGCGGACGTCTCTGATCATTGATTTTTAGTGGCTGCTGTTACAGAAAGTAAGAGTGGCATTTAAGAGAGACAAAGCACCTTATTAAAGTTAATGCCTTTGATTTGCTTCAAATCATCTGTAATCCATGTGGACCTGTCATAATTTATACCTTGCTTGGTCACAGCAATAAGTTTAAAACTGTCAAGTAATCTGCATCAATGCTTGTGCACAAGAGAAATTACATGTATTGCTTACTAAAGTTGGTGTCGTGGTATTTATCTCTCATTGCTTAGAAGGTTACCCTCAGCTTAATTGGTGTGTCTCATTATTTATATTGCTAGGGTAAAAAAAAAAAAAAAAGGATTAAATACCAGGAGAGAAAGATAACAGAGGCTTTGCTTCATAAGATAAATACAAATCAATTTTTGTTTCTAAACATGATAAATATGGCTGGGTTTTTCAGTCTTCCCTGCCACCTCCAAAGTCTTGAGCCTCCTGAGGATAATCTTAATAGGATAAAGTGGCCTTTGAAAGGCAATTAGCAAGATTCCTATGAACTGGTCCATGTATGTGCCATGCTCAAAACCCTTCTGATTAATGCTCATCTTAATTCCATTTCTTGGGATTTTATTTACTCATTTCACATATAATGTATTTAGTTCCTTTAACACTGCTCTGTGGTTTGAAAACATGTTGCTACGTTTCAACTTCATGTATAGCTGTGCTTGAGCCTGTTGCTCCTGTGAGCACTGCTGTGGGCCTGGAGCCAATGTTTTGTGTCTGAAGTAAGTCCAGGGCTATTTTTTTACTAATATGGACTAACTAATGAGCTTGATTGTTCCAGTTTTGGGGTAGGCTTCTTAAGTAGACATGTATTTTAAGTATAGGGAAGAGAGTTATATAGCAGTCTGAAAGCTTTGTGTATCTGAAGATATTTTGAACTGGGATCCCTAGTAATCAAAACACCAAATTCACTGGTTGGCATTTGATTTTCATTAAAGTATGATGCAGCAGCCACATATGGGCTATAGAGCTATGAAAAGTGAGCTTAGATCATAATCAATACAATGCCTCATCAATACCAATAATATTGCCATGATGTTTATGAAAAATGGGATCAGCAAGGCAGACACTGGGGTCTTTTGGAAGAAATTTAGCACCTTGTGCCAGCTCTCTTGATTTCATTCCGGAGGAACTGTTTTCTTTACAACTCCCATTGTAAGCTAAAGCTCAGTAGAAAGTTCTTTTAACATATGCCTTATGTTCTATATCCATGAAAAATACTGTGATTATTTTTTTAAAATCCTCCCTATGAAGGAAATTCCAGAATTTGTCACTCCTTGCTTAGTCTTCATCTATGGCCACATTTTGAGGATTCCAGGAAAAGCCAGGATCGTGTTAAGTGTCTTCCAGCAGAAACTATTAAGATATATTTAATTAATATTGCACCTTTAGTACTGTAGTTTCTTTGTTCAGGAAGACTGTACCTCCGGGAGGCTTTTGAACTCATTTCATGTGCTTGAACACCTTTTGTGAGCTGCACTTCTTTCTTTTATGTTTATTTCAGTCTTCGGAAATGAGTACAGCAGGGAGAGTAAGGTCCCTGCCACCCACCTGCTTCCTTGAGCTCAAACACTCCAAGCACCAGCCCACCTACGGACCAGAATAAGCAAACAAACAGATCTGACCAGAAGGTTTTAGCAAACAGCATGTCCCACTTGTTCTAAAATTAAATGAGATGCAGAACCTATCTGAAAACAGCCTGTTTGAGGGGAAATAGAGAGGGGGAGGTCCATTATTGAAATTGCATGCTATTTACACCACGTACAGAAGCATCCTGTAGCTGGTAAATAATTCTAACTGCTAGAAGTAATATGACCTCTGAGGCAGGGAATATCTTCCTACATCTGTTTTCAGTTAGTGAGAACCTTAGTAGATCACTGCTGGAAATAAATGGAGATCAGTAAGCTTTCGTGGTTTTATAGTACTCCATAAAATGTTGAAAATAATGAAATAATTTGATATGTTCTTGAAAGATAAACATGAATCGGGTGTTCAAGGCTTGGGAGTTTTGAATGGGATTGTTTCTCAGAGTTGTTTGGGGACACTTTGTCCTGAGCACGGGCTGTTGCTGCCAAGCTGGGAACCTAATGCTGAAGGGACCTTTACACCCAGTTGGTCACTCTGAGCCCATCATAGTACAATCCTTATGGGTCAGACCTGAACAGGATGCGACTGCTGTCAGCACCTGTTGTCTTACTCCATCATGGGCTCCCTCAAGATCTTCGCAGTGTTTTCCAGCTGGACTTGCTTTTATTTATCTGGTTTCTCTGTGTATTGATCTTCAGCTGCCAGCTAATTTCCGGGCAGCAGTCATGCAGCACACTGTGTACATTGTAGAGGTAGGAAATGGGATTTCAAAAAGTTTTGTCCATGTTGTTCATTAATGCACTACAGCTACATCTGTAGTAGTAAATTGAACATGCCTGGGACTGCTCAATGGCACTAGGGCCACTTGGCACTGACCTGCATCTGTACTGTTAAATTCTCTTACCCTCAAAACCAGGGTGACTGCATGCAACCTGTCTGCTGTGTGTGATCCTTGACCCGTGCATGCTTCCAAACTAGGTCTGAGAATGTATGTGATTAGGCTGTGACAGGGAAGCACAAACAGAAACTAGAAAGAGCTGTACTAAATGGCATTGTGAGTTTGCATGTAGCTCTTAACAGCATTTGCCAGATGCAGTGGTTTTCTATTGAGGGTTCATTATGGAGGCAAAATTTAAGAGCAGTGAGAGTTGGAAAAAATGCAGAGAACTGTTGAAAATGCATATGATTATGGAGTTAAGACCCTGGAAAAATCACTGCTTTTCCTTGGCCCTGCTTGTTGCACAATGCACATAAGTACTTCCAGTTAAGTCACTGAGACTGCTGGCAAACCTGTGCAAGCACTTATGAGGAAAACGTGCTTATGTGGAATGCTGACTGGAAGTTTAGCTTAACGATCTATTCAGCTCTGGGTGCCATACACAGATCATGAAAGATTTACTTCCAATAATTAACTGTTTTGTAGTTTGGGGGTTTTTATTTTTTTGTTTCTCTCTCTTCTTTTTTAATCCTACTCAAACATATTGACAAACATGGCTTTCTGCTCCCCTCTTAGAGGAAGTTGCAGCTGCAAAGGTTCCTTGAGTTATGCCAATCATTTGCAGATGTTCTTCTGAAAGCAGAAATTAAATAGACTTTCTTGATGCCAACAAATAATAGAAAAATGTTAGATACACTCTTATCTCTGAAAAATGTGTGCTGTGGTCAGAATGCATCAAATACTGCTAATATAACAATGACCTTTTAAAAGAAAACACGTTATGCTGTAGCTGTCTTCATATTATAATTCTAGAATGCCAGTATACAAAAGTCAAGCTATTAAACAGTGGAAGAAATGGAGTGAAAATAATGTGTTTTGCTTTTGTCTGATATTGCTGTTCTGATGGGTACATTCTTTTCTTCCCATATTGAGTCATGCTCTTCTTGAAATCATAAAGCACAGAGATAGATTGAATAGAAGGTAATGTTTTAGAAAGTCAAATCCTACTGAGCTTTGAGTTGGATCAAAATCCCAATGACCAAAAGCTATTGCTCAATAGCAAAAATGAGCAGAGCTGCTGAGGAAGATAAGCTTGGTCCTTGTTCAAACTCCTCATGGTCAGAGCATTAGGAAGTGAGGAACAAGTATCAGTCTGGAGACCAGGCACTTGTTAAGAACTAAGGAGACTTCTGTTTATTCTCCAGCAGCCACGGATTTTGTGTGGGTAGGTCATTTGAGCCAAGATCCTCAAAAGGTGTTCAAGTACTTGTGATGGTCTGTGCCTAGGCATTCATCTCCGTCCATCATGTAAATGTGGAATCAGACAGAACTCCTTTCTTTACAAGCGTGTTATGTGATTCACTGAACTCACATTTGCAAGTTATTTGGGTGCTGTGATGGGAAGGTTAACAAAGAATATTAAATACCTGCAGGTGCTGAGTAGATTCCAGTCATGTTCCAGATACCTGCTGGAGAAGTAGGAATTAATTCCTAGGGTCACTGTTGTGATGTCTTTCCTACAAGTTTATTCACTCTGAAAATATTTGTTCTTTCTTCTGTAAAGATAAACCCCCTACTTCTTTCTATTCAGCTATCTGTCTCTTATTAGGGTAGGTGCAGAGAAACAGACCTAGTCTAAAACGTGTGAGGTTTAAGGAGCTATATTTAAGAGAAGCTGGCATGGTGATGATGTAACTGTGAACTGTTTTAATGTACTTTGGGGGTGGGGGGAGGAAGGCTTTAGGGGTTTGATACAACTGCTTCTCCAAACATTAATTTTGAGGTTTGATCCCAGTGAATCTAAGTGCCAGGTTAGACTCTGTGTGGTGATTACTGTGAGGAGCAGATGGAAAGGACTTTGCACTTGTGGAGGCTGTCAGTAATTTCTCATGCAAGGAGGAGGCTTGGCTAGCTGTGAGCAGCACAGCTTTCATTGCCACGTCGTTTGCAAGGTGGCTCTGAGGCAGTACAGGTAATACAAAATTGTGTTATGTTTGCATAGGAAGGTAAATAAACATCTCACGCTGTTATAATTTTCCTGGTTTTCCCAGTATAAACAGCTTGCTGTTAGCCTGTCAATCAGCTTCTACTTTGGTGCTACTAATTACATAGACAATCCTTAAAAACTGACTAAAAAAGTTAGATCAAGACTGATGTCTCTAAGTGGAAAGGTTCTAAATGTGTTTACCTCCTTGCAAGATAAAGGTTTTTCAGAAGGTCTTCCAACCTGGAGGATGGTTTTTGTAATGTGTACTCATCACTGCATCCTTCATTTCATTTTAATTGTCATTCTTGTTGGCTGTCTTTTAACAAAACCCACCAGACTCTGCAGAGGGTAAGAATAATTTGAGTAATGTACAATGTTGTGTGAAATATTTTGCTGAATATAACTCATTCAGTGTTTGAAGACTTAAAGTCATGCTTAGAATATTACTTGTTCCTCCCTCCCAACACACTCTAATGAACAGCACTGCTCTGCCACTGTGGTAGGAGAGGTTGAATGGGCTCCTTTGTGCACAGGGCCCTTTCTTGGGCTGCTCCCGCACACAGGTGTCTCTCTTCCAGCTCAGTCTGCATCGAGGAAACCTGATTTGAAACAACAGGGCTCTGGAAAACAGAGTTCTCATTAACAGCCCTGAAATGTTCCAAGAGTCCTGAGTAAACTCAGAACTCAATATAAATGAATCATCCCAGCAATAGTTAGGTCTTACTGGCCTTCTAGTTCTGTGGACTCCATGGTCTTGCTGTCAGAACTTACCAGTTCTATTAGGACTATTTAATGTCAAAGCTATTGTTCACATGCCTGATGGTTGATGTGTGCCAATGCCAGCACATGCCAGGCATGTCGAGCAGTTTTCTAAGGGAGGATCTACAATATTCATGCTCTTGATGGTCAGACATGTGCAAGGCAATTGATCTTTGACTGACTAGAATATTTTGCACGTGAGTAGCCTTACTCTGAAGAACTGGATAACTTAACTTCCCTGGGCCACAGTGGGTGCACAGCAGGTCCTTGCCTGTGTAAGGAAAAAATCTACATGCCTGTAACAATTTTTTTTTTCAAAGCTGACCTGTGGTTGCAAGGTTAAGGCTGCTCAGTATGAATTAGCTACAGTACAGAACCAATGTAGTGAACAGAGTTAAAGACTCTGTAATTCTTGGTCTGTCAATAAACTGAATATGCCAACAAAACCTACTTGTTTAATAATTAGAAATGGTCAAAGTTTGTGTCCTTTCCCCTTGTACAGGACTGTTCTGCAGTTCTCAAGTCAATATATTCTTGGAGAATTCTGTCTCCTTAGGTTGTATAAATTCAGCAATATCAGTCTCTAAACTGCACTTTATTTTGTATTGCTTTTAAATGAAAGTCACATTCTGTGGATGACTGCGATGCTTGTACCTGTGCTGCCCTCGTTAATTCAGGGTATACAACTGGTTTTTGCTATTGTTCTTTTAACTGGCTTTTAACAAAAAGCCTATTTGGCACACATTTACAAATTGCCTAGTGAAATGTTCAGTATTTTTTAATCACTATTTGAAGCTTAGAAGGACTAAATCAAGTTTCAAAATGTCCATTTATTTTATGACTTCTGTGAGATGTTTGCCATCTGTGGTAATGCCAGGCATCTGTGTGAAGATACAGACTCAAGGTCAGCAAAACTGAAGATGAAGATTTTGTAAGAATTTTCTGTTGAAATTGGCACTTGATTTCAAAATGCATAGGGGAGATCTACTGCCATTGTGGGAAGTCATGGAACATGTTATAAAATTCCAGAGTCTCCATGAATTATTTTATCCACTTTTATTTTAAAGAAAGTCATTGTTATCTATTAGGTTAAAGCTGAGTTCTGTTCTAAAACTTAAGGTTGACAGTGCTAGCAATTTTGAGGGAGAAATATCAGACTAAGCAGAAGCTTGTACATGTATTTATTTAGTCCAGAGTTGTTTTTATCAATTCTATCTCTCCTGAGCAGCTACTTAATTATTTATCCACATTCAAAATAATCTGGTTACAGAAGTTATTACTGTATATTAGGGAATTTTATTTTTATGTATAATGGGACACTTTCAAGAATTAATTTCCTCTCTAGAAGATTAAGTCCCTTTTTTTTTTCTCTTCCTCCTATACTGGGGTGTTGATTGTGCAAGAATCCTGAATCGTACATTTCCAAATTTGAGACCATGATACTTACCCCTTCCAACCCTCCTTCCCCCTCCCCCTCCCTTCGAATTTGGGACCAGTGTTGGTTTAGAAAAAAAAAAATCCCATTAAATTAAAAATCCCTAGGAAAAAAACATACCAGCATTAATGTTTGTTTTGTTAGCAATCAATTCTGTAAAGGATTCCTAAACTATTTGTAATTATAACTAGTAATGCTAAAGTTAACATACCTTAATGGACTTAATATATGTGGGAAAATAAGTGTAGGTACAGTTAAGGTTACTTAAGGTAGTTGGAATGAGTCCAGAGGAGGCCATAACGATGATCAGGGGTTGGAGCACCTCTCCTGTGAAGACTGGTTGAGAGTTGGGTTTGTTCAGCCTGGAAAGGAGAAGGCTCTGGGAAGACGTTAAAGCACCTCCCAATACCTGAAGGGGCTCCAGGAAAGCTGGAGAGGGACTGTTTGCAAGGACAGGGAGGGACAGGACAAGGGGGAGTGGGTTTAAGATATAGGAGGCAAATTTAGATGAAAGATAAGGAGGAAACCCTTCCCTGTGAGGGTGGTGAGACCCTGGCACAGGGTGCCCAGAGAAGCTGGGATTACCCAGAGAAGCTGGGGCTGCCCCTGGATCCCTGGCAGGGTTCAAGGCCAGGCTGGATGGAGCTTTGGGCACCCTGGGCTGGTGGGGGATGTCCCTGCCATGGGCAGGGAGGGACTGAGGGGGCTTTGATGTCCCTTCCAACTAAGGCCATTCTATTTTTTAAACTTTTTTTTCCTTAGTTGTCTGCATTTTTTATTGAGTTCACATTTTATCTTAAAAAAAACCTCAAACCAAAAAGAGCAAAACACTTTTCAACTCAAAAAGGAAAACAGGTATTTTTATATGCAGTAGAAATAAAAATGCCCATTTTCTTTCTGTAAAAACAAATCTTCTGCAGCATACAGTTCAACTAGTGTAGGAGGACAGCTGAAATTCGGTAACACAGTATTACTCATTGTTAAGAAACATTTTTATTTGGGTGAAAGCTAGTTTTGATCTGACAGGGGTAGAGGACTTGGTTTAAATAAATAAAACAGTATATAGTGTATGCTTGTGGTTTGCTTTATTGGGCAGCGTGGATGTAGCCTTCTAGAGGCTTTTGTACTTTATAAGACCCAGGTTCGGTTAAAACCAGCTTATTTTCTTTGTATATGGTATCATGTCACCTCTGCCCCAAATGTGTGGGTTGTTAAATTCTTCTCTTTCAATAAAGCATAATTCCTAAATGCTTGAAAATTCTGTATATTAAATGAAGGGTAAATTCTTTCAATAAAGGCATAAAATGCCAAAGGTAAGTTTACTTGAAAACTCAGCTTTTTTTCCTTGTAAAAATGTTCTGTACTTGCATAGTTGCATCCTATTTGTCAGTGGAACTTTCTTAGTTATATTTTATTTTGAGAGCTCAGCGAAATTAGTGTCCATGAAATTAATTTATATCTTAGATGCCTTTTAGAAGGTTGTGGAAAAAATGTTGCCTTCATACTGCTGTGAAATCATTCTAAATAATTGTGCTAAATTGTATTAAAAAGCTCCAGGATAGAGAAGACTCTGAGCATAAAGATAAAGGTCATATATAATTTCTCCTCTGCAATTCAAGTGAGGCAATTTGACATTGCACAGTCAACTGAAAGGGGTCTTTTGCAATCCAGTAGTTGAAGGGTGAATAACATTGTTTTGACTACTTATTCCAAGTCGTACTTCAAATGGCAGTTTGACTTGGGAGACTGTCAGTCCCTCCTCCTCCTGATTTACCTGGGAAGTAGAGTGGAAGATAATAAAAGGAAACACTGCAATATATACTAATGGAGGCATGTAGTCTGTCTATGAAACTGCTTTTGAAACTGAGGCTGAATGGTTTGCTCCTGTCCGGCCTAGTAAGGCCTGCACTGCTCTTGTGTAGTTAGCTTGGCACGTTGTTTGTCTATTTGTAGTTTTTTCTAGCACACATTGAAATTTATTGTGATGAGTGCTTTAGATTTCCCCTGGATTACAGAGGAAGATGATGTATGCCTACCAGTAAAGTCATCTGCATAGGACTCCAGAAGGAGAAGAGACAGTGCAAGGCTTTGGAAGCACTGAGAAACTGGGATGAAACATGATGTGTCTTTGGCTAGTTTTCTTCATAAATCAGTGTTAGAAGTGTGGAGTCTTCTGCCTATGTGGCATGTCAAGCAGAGTGGCAAAATAAAGTCCAGGACAATTCACTGCCAAGAAGGGATAGGTTTAATGTGCAAATAAAACATCTAGAAGCAAAACAAACAAGCTGTGTGCTGACTTATGGGTCTTGGAGGTTATCCGATTGGAAGACAACTGACAATCTGGAACTACTGCCAGAGCATGTATTCATCTAGACCTGGAAAGGAAGGGGGGCTATGCAAGGTACCTGCTGTTTCCCTTTGATGCAAAAGGGAAGAGTTGAGCAGCATTGCGTGGCATACTTCAAGCCTTTAGGATAGCTAATGGGTTCTGGGGTATTGTCTCAGCAATTTGGGGAACAGATAAAAATGATGATGGCTACTTATTATAGAGAAAATCCTGGACCGAGCTAGTGAGAGACAAATGTGACGGAGACATGGGAATCTAGGCATCTCAGCACAGGAGAAATTGAAATGCTCAGTTCTGGGTGACCTTGTCAGGGATCAGAATCCAATTTTACCATAGAAGGAAGAAAAGCAGCTGTAATATCCAGCAAATGAAAGAGGCTTCTGGATGAGGAGGATAAATGTTTTGTCCTATCCCAAACATTCAAATGACCATGTATTACAAAAGGATGCCAAACTTCCAGCTGTCATCTCTGCACCCAGGCCACTGGTTCAAATGCCAATTGGCTGCCAGCTGGCCCCTGGACTGCAATGGCAGCAGCACTTGTATGCACAATTATCAGGCTGAAGAAACACGATCTCTTAAGACTGCGTGGCAAAATCATTCCAAGGCCAGTGTACAGATAGAGTGTAGTTATTAAAAAAGCCCAAGTGATTCTCCAGGGTAAGCAAAGTTGGAAAACTTCTGAGACTTAAATGGGAAATGTCCTTTATTTCAGGGTAACTGAGGGGAACAGTCAGCTTTCTGGAGCAAAGAGTTCAGCCTGCACTGATAAATAAAGAATCTGAAGGTTCATTAGACAGTATGTGATGCATACAGACCTTTGCAAGATAGGTATTTATGAAATATTTAAAGGGGGGAAGCAGAACTGATGGGTAGAAATAGTAAAAGTGAGAACCACGTTCGTAACTTTCTAACTGGCATATCTTTGTTTTAACAGCATTGTTTTTATCCTTAATCATTGTTTCCAGTGTATACTTAAGGCAATTATATTCACAGGTTTACTTTTTTATTTGCAAAAAGAGTTTGAATATACACTCTGCATATTAAACAGTCACCACTGTGTGTTTTGTCAAAACAGATGATTATGAACATAGTACAACATCTTTTTCAGCTCACTTGTGTTGGATTAGGACCTTAATATCTTTTCTCTTTATGTTTATTTTAAGATTAATTCTTTAATCCCATTTTCATGGAGTTAAAGATTTCCTTTTTTGCAGCTTTTCCTGGTTTCCCTGCCTGTCACCTTTACTGGATATCTGAACCACACGTTTCACATTTCTGCTTAGACTGACTCTTATTAGTTCAAAGCAGAGCTACATGTTTTAAATTGATCAAGGTTTCTGAAGCAATTATAACAACTGCTTGTGGAAGAAACAGTTGCAGTTTTCATTTTTGATACTATATGAATGCGTAAGTTTCTTCAAAGCTGCAAATGTAAGCCAGTAAAAGGCAGCTGGTAATTATTCTCTAATAAACACAGTAGGAAGTACATGAAAAACCTTAGGGGAGATATATATTGCCTGCAGAGCGATTAATAAAAATCTCAGGACACTTAAAAGAAAATTCAGCATGAAAATAAACGTGTATTTATCTACGTATTTGAGTCCATTCCAAAGTAACAGGTCTGTTATCCAATTTGCTACTTGTTTACTAACTCTCCTTTGCTTGTCATCTTTCAACAGGCTATTGCACTTTAGGGAACAATTGTTATTATTTATCAATTCTTAATTTCATTTATGAAATACTTGAAGCTTTAAATGTCTGCTATTTCTCGACCCCAAATAACTGAAGTTTTAAAATATTGATTTTCCTTTTAATTTGTTTTGCTGGTAAACATTTGAGCATAGGTAAAACTTAATGAATAACCAAACTGCTTAGAAACAACTGGCCAAAATTCTATTCTTATTAATGACTTGCATGGTATTACATGTCTTGGTTTTTCTGGTGTATTATTATCTTTTATTTGTTAAATCAAAGGTTTTTATTGAAAGGTGTAAGCAGAGGAGAGAAAAGGAAGTCAGGTGGAATCCCTGACTAAAGAGCAGAGAAACTACTGCTTGTAGAAGAGCCATAGTTATGGTTGCACTTAGGCTATAAGCTGTTTGCTTTTTGCCTAGTTCAAAAGAGAACATAAAACCAAAACTGGACCTTGAAGGGGAAAAAGGGAGAGAGAGTTTGCATGAGCAAAGTAGTTTGTTCAGGGGTAGTTGAAAACCAAAAGAAGCACCCAAACCCCCCCAATAACCTGACAAGCATACAGGGTTACAATGTCAAAGTACCACGTATGCTGAGGGTAGCAGTCTTGTAAACCAGAGAAGTGTATTCCACTCAATGAAAGGAGGAAAAGTAGAAATTCCAAATGTTGTAAACTTCAGCTTTCTGTTTGGATGGAAGAGTAACAAGTTTGCTTTGAAGAATTTGTTTCTGTGACATCCACAAACGTGTGCTGTCATGACTTTCTGAACCGAGAATTGTGATGAATCCTCAAATCAATTCATCTTGCTTTCGCCTAAGTACCAAACTCTGGAGTATTTTTTTTTTAAATAATATAATAATAATAATAGTTTATTTTCCAGCCTCTAATGAAAAAACTCGTGGCTTTGTCATTTAAATCCAACACCTTCATGTTGCAACGTGCCATAGTTTCATATTAACGCTCTTTTATCATCACCCCCTATTGTTTATGGTAGGATACCTCACTGCAGACTGTTAGATCCTCTTATGAAGACTACATCACAATCACTAAAATAGAGTTAAATCGTGACATGTAATATTTTTTCAAAGGCTGCTAAATGTCCTCTAGTTGAGCTGCAAGATTCCTGGGTACTGCTATCTTGGCTTAATTTCTGCACCTGAAAGCATGGAAGCATGGCTAGAATTGGTGCTGGGGAGTTAAGCGTACAGATGCAGACATTCATCCCACCTCTCTGTAGCACTTATTTGAGGTACCAAAGTGAAGTGTACCAGGACTAGTAGGTGATTGTGTTATCAAGGGAGAGAAAATGGGTACCATCAGACAGTGATTGATTTATTATTTTTTTAACCTTCCTGAGATCTTTATAGTTGTCACTTATGGAGGTGACCCATCCATCCACTGACTATGGAGGGACCTTAAGCGGACTTGGCCCCTGTTGAAGGTATTTTATAAGCCTGAATTAAGTGGAAGAGATCTACATTTCTGTGCATTTACTCTGATTGTTTGCTCAAGTCTCAGTAGGAGACTGGATTCCCCCAGTGTTTCAAGCTGGGTTGTATCAGTTTCTTAAAGGTATGACCACAATAATCCCCTGCTGCCTGCACTGCTGGCTTGTGGGTGCTTTTTTTCTTGGCAAAAGGGACAGCTAAGGTTATTAAATACAGCTGGTAGAGCTAGATATAACCGGTGTCTGCTACTGTACCATAAATCATGCTGCCCCCAAGACAGTAAAAATTGCATGCAATAGCCTACACCCAGCAAACCTCCACTGGTTTTCCTTTTTAATGCAAACCATCCCATTATGAAATATGCTGTAGTTTATCATGTGCGGATGCTCTTGCACCATGCCAAGCATGCTGGCATGAAAATCAATGCAACAGTCACACCACAACCTTTAATACTCTGGTTGCTGTAGTTGCTTGGTGAGCTAGATAACCAGTAGAAAATTGCTGCGTTCTCTATTTAGTTTTTGAGATTTTTATTTTATTTTTACAAATAACTAGCATTTTAAAATGAACTGATAAAAAGCCTGCTCCCTGCTGATACAGTAGTCACATTTGTTATTGCATTGTGTGTTAGGTGGGGGGAAGAGTGTTCTGTTACTAATGGTTTAAGTCATGAGTAATGCTATGTGCCAACAACAGAGATACAGATTCAAATTTAAATAAACTACCCAGGCAGTGTTTTACAGGATGTGTTTCTTGTTGGCAATTTGTTGTTCCTGACAGCTGAGGATCCTCAGGCCGTTGTTACGCCAGCCACTGGGATTAGAACACACACAGGCTGAGCTTATAAATGTTTCAAAACTGCTACGATGGAAGAGCAGAATTTTAAAATGTGGGATTTAAAAAAAAATATAATCAGATACTCCTTAGGAAGTGGTTAATGTGAAAGAAGATAGATTTGGTGGGGTTTGGAGTTTATTTTTCATGCAGCATCAGCATTAATACTTCAACATCCAGAATTCTAATGACAGATGCTGGGACAAAGCAAGCTTTGGTGTAGTGAAGCACAACAGTGTGCTCCCAGGCCAGGTTTCTGTGTAAATTTGAAACATTTCACTAATCCACGTAAACAAACCTGGTTCATGCAATTATGTGAGTGGAGAGCATTCTCAAAGCACTGAGTACTTTGGACTGTTTTCTGGTCAGAAATGCTGTGTCAGTTCAAAATAGTTCTGAAAGGTATGTGGATATTTAGGTCTGATGTTACAGAAATGGTTACTTTTACATACAAATGTTTAAATTTAATTCCTGTCCTGCTTCAGTTAAGTCATATTGTCTCTGTATCTTTCAGAAGTTTCGGGGAAATATTATTTTATAGGCATGGTGTTCCTGGAATATTAGTAGGATGAAATTTTCATGTGGAAGCATATTATTATCATTAGAGGAAAGATAAGCTTTTGTCTTCATAAGCTAGTCTTCATCTCTGAAGCAGAGGGAGCGAGACCCCTGCTCTAGTGGATCTAGGAACAGTTGTTTTCAGTTCAGTTCATCTTTGTTGCCTTTGTAAAGAGCTGACTAATCACTAAAGTTTGTCCACCTCTTGTACCATCTGTATTTAGTACACCCTAGTGACCTAGATTATGATTTGGTGTGGGGTATGATAATACACAGAAATAGGCTAAAGCTGGTGATGTGAATATAAAGACAGTTCCCGATCCAACTGTTTAGAGCTGCCAGATAACGTGTCTGTTTTACGCTGCTCCCTATAATCTCAGAGCTTCTCCTGTCCACTAGAAATGAGGAAGCTAAGGCAAACCTTGAAAGCTACTGAATGAAAAGCTTTTGATGCTAGAAGACTCATCTACTTTGGGTCTGTAAAGCGGTAGATTTTGAGGGATTGATCGCTTGGGGATAGACATGCTCGCAGTGCTTCTTCACAGCATCATTCAGTTATTGAGGGCTTTCCTTTGAAAACACTACAGAAGCATGCAGTATTTCTCATCAGACTTTAATGACAAGGAAAAGTGTTTCGAACTACAGAATGCTGGGTTTTGTCAGGCTGCCTTTTTTTTTAATTAGGGCAATTATTCCTCACAAGATTAGCATACGGAATATGGCTGTTTGAGATGTGCTCTGCTGGGGCCTTCACCTTTATCACACTGGTGCTTCAGAAGTTTCCCCAACAACTTCTCACAACCTCTTTTGTAAAGCACACCCTATTTCCTTATCTTTCACTAGTAACGCTTCCCAGGTGTCAGTCCGCAGACATTCCATTCCAGATCTCCAAATTAAAAACAGTTCTAAAGAAATACACTATAGACTGGTGCTTTTTTCCTCCTGTATGAGTTCTGGAAGCCAGATTAGGTAAAAGGGTCTCTGCATTTCTCTACATTGTCAAAGTTAAATTTATCAGACATGAAGCTTTGTGGTAATGTAGCAAAACAGTTTATAAATCTGGCTATGATTTCATTAAATCCTCTGATACTCCTGATATTGCTGCTTAGTTTAATACCTAATATCATTAATACAAAGGTTTTACTACATTTAGGAATCAAATGTATGGTAGACTTGGAGTTTTGGAATAGCAACATGGCATGTGTTTGTTTTGTGATTATAGCTTTTGTTTACCCATGTGCTTTTAAGCCATATAATTATAGGATTAAGATAATAGCTCAATGTGTCATGGAACTAATACATTGTTAATGTGACTGTGGCAAAATACCACAGACTGGTGATATTTACCATTCTATTCCAGTCCTTTTTCATAGAGAAGCTGTACACTCCAGTTGGTAGAGGAAAAAACCCATTCTGATCTTGTACAGATGGTTTAAGGGAAACATATTGCTCTGGGATGCAAACTCTACCAGTGTTTATGAAGTTATGCTCTTATGTTAATTTGCCCTAGCAAATTATTCAGAGCCATCATTTGTTATAATTATTGTAAATATTTTTTTGTCATTGCTGCAGAAATGCTCTTTTGAGGCTGTCTGGAAAGAATCAGGATTCGGATGTTTTCTTAAAATATATGTTGCTTTTTATTCAGTAGTTTTATTTCTGCCCATACAAAGGTTCAGGACAGAATTACTCACTGTTTTTATTATTGCTTCCTTTTTATAGTGATAACTCATCTCACCCCCTGCTTTTGAACACCTACCAAACATGCTGTTACAAAGCGGGAGTGATGTTGCACTGACTTACAGCAAGAGGGGTACTTGTCCTCTCGTTTTAGAGGTCTTTGCTAATTCTTAACCAGCCTTTCATTGGTAATTGTGTTGCTAAGACTCTGATCCTGTTCCCCTGGGAAAAAAAGCAGCAAAAGTCTAGTTAAATTCTGTGAAGACAAGAATAAGATGTCAGCTTGGAATTGGGTAATGAGGATCTGCTGGTTCTTTGTCACAATTCCCTTAATGTCATGATTCCTGTAACTTGATGACTTGCACACTCTCACCTTTGAAGAGATGCACTAAAAAAATTTGCAATTTCTTGTTTTCACAGTTAATATTTCAGATTTGATCTGTCCCAACACTTTTTGGGAAGATTGCTGAATGAAAGGGGGTTTCCTGTGTCTGTCAGTGTTGGACTGGGTAAAAATTTCTTACTGTAACTTGGCAGCAAGTCTCTCCTAGCTGACCATGGGCCGCATCCCACATGGCACAGAGTTTGAGCAGCCCCTGTGAAGCCAGAGGGAACAGCTGGCCTTTTGCAGAGAGCATTGTGACATGCGTTGACTTCAGAATTAACTTCCAATAAACTCAGCTTCTGAGGCATCTATGCTTAGCTTTGGTTGAGTGTGAAAGTCTTAGCTCTTCCTAAGCCAGAATTAACAATTAAAATTCTGTATTATGGGATGGAATAGGTCTTTTTAAATAAAACCATGAAAAGAAAGCAAGTTCCACGCCATGAAACAAGTACCCCACCCATGTGCAGTTCTGCATCCCTCAGTGTTCTGACCTCTGGAGATTTGGATGTAAATATGAAAGAGCCCAGCGCAGGGCCACAAAGATGGAGTGGAACATCTTCCTTATGAGAACAGGCTGAAGGAGCTGCATCTCTTTAACCTGGAGAAGAGGAGACTGAGGTGTGACCTCATTAATGTCTGTTGTAAAGTGTGGATGTCAGGAGGATGGAACCAGGCTCTTCTCAGAGAAATCCAGTCACAGGACAAGGGGCAATGTGTACAAACCAGAGCATTGGAGGTTCCATGTGAACATAAGGAAAAACTTTTTCACTGTGAGGGTGACAGAGCACTGGAACAGGCTTCCCAGAGAGGTTGTAGAGTCTCCTTCTCTAGAGATATTCAAACCCCACCCGGATGTGTTCCTGTGTGATCTAATCTAGGTGATCCTGCTCTGGCAGGGGGGTTGAACTAGATGATCTTTTGAGGTCCCTTCCAACCCCTAACACTCTGTCATTCTGTGAAATATCTATGACCCTGGAATCGTGCTGCACTATGATTTATCCCTCAGACCTAAAAATGAGCAATTTATCACCTAACCATGATTTAATTGATTGCTATCATTAAAGTAGGAGATAATATGCTTATTAGATCTCACAGAAGCAATGACATTCCTCACCTTTTTTCGTAATACAGTAAGAGTGGTGAGCCTGTTAAAGTGTTACTCTTTATCTTAGTATACGGTATCTGACTCCTGCTGCTGCATAAGGTATCTTTCTCTTTAGCTTTTCGTGATAAATGGAGGACTGCTGTGCAACATGCAGACTGGTGCTCATTGTCAGACATGGTTTTGAAAGCCTCACGCTTTCATGATGTTCATTTCATCTGGAAACAAAGACTTGGTCATTCAATTATATGGCCTAACAATAATAATATAAGACAAAGCGAAAGTTAGCTTAGCTTCCATATGGAGCTACCTGAAATACTTTTTGTCTTTGTATCTCAATGCAGAGTTATGTTTTTGTGCATGCTGAGCCCTAGCTGGAATAGTGACATTAATTAATTGCTCATAACAGAGAAGTATATTAGTCAATAAACATCTTTTGTGGGTAATTAAACTGCAAAATGAAGTTGAGGGACTTAATAATCCTTAGATGTAGGAATACTTATGAATATATTGGAAATCATTGTGTTTCTTTTCTACTGGATTATAAAAAAGGGGATGTTCTGTCTACCACAAGGTAAAAGTAATGGAGGAAAAAAGCTCATTTTCTGTTGCTCTGGAGCACTTGATTCTTGCTCAGTTGTTCCACTGCTGAGGATTTGGTTGGTGTTTGTACTTAAAGAAAACAATTCCCTCCTCCACTCACCCCACCAATCCAACCCACAAACTTTCTCACGTTAGAAATGAAATAGGAAAGTTTCTCTGAATTTCTCAAATGTGTTTTTTTTAAATGCTCAGTGTTATTTGTGATAGACACATCTTAACCCTCAGAACTGTATAGCAAAAGTGATGTTATCTGTTTGTAGACTTCAGAGTTAACCAGATATGAATTTATTTGCGGCTTTTAAACAAATCCAGCAGACAGGAGACTGTGGAAAAAAAATTCTCATTCACTAAAGCTGTTTTTCATACGTTTCAAACTGCTGCTCTTAAAAACTCTGCTATAGTATCTACCTTTAATGCAATATTCAGGAAGAAGACATAATCTGTAACAGATTACAAAAACACCACAGCCCCAAAATCAACATAACAGCTTTATGGTAATTTATTTTCCTGAGGATAGTACCTTGCTGTTTAAATGTGATTCTGAGAAAAGTTATGAATTCATGTAAGGAAAAAGATGTTGTATTCCCCCCCATCATTAGGCTCTCCTCTAAGAATGCCTTATTATAACTTTGGCAGCACAGCAGGATTTATAACATTGAATACATTGTGTCAGCTCTCTTGTTTGCAGGAGGATATAGTTCCATTATTCAGAGCTTTGCTTCAAATCCGTGCATTGTTGTACAATTAAACAGAGCCCTTTTTTAGTATTAAACATCATAATTCAAGAAAATAAGCTTTTGAGCTGAAGTATGCAGGGATATGTGTTACAGGTAACATACAGAGCTCGCATGACGAAGCACACCGAGCCTACGAGGATAGCGCGTGGCCAAGGAGTCAAGGTTGGGCGCAATGTCTGCTTATTTGGGCCCTTTATTCTTTGTTTCTGCTGAAGACCATGTTCAGGTTGCAGATAACACATTGACTGGATTGGAAGGATTTTTTTCTTCTTCTTTCTGTATTTAATCATCACATTAAAAACATGACATGAGCTGTGTTTTATGATGTAAATAAGTGTTAGTGAGGTGAATCATGCCAGTGCATTCCAGGTATTTACTTGGGCCTTGTGGAAATATAGGGCTAATTTTGAGGCTATACAGAGGATTTATAGGTCTTAGTGTTTTCTGTTTTTCGCTTTTCCTTACTGAGGGCACAATTAAACATGGTATATGCCTGTAGGGCTTTGGACTAGTCATGTGCCTCAGGAGGCCTGCGAGGATTTCAGTAGTGTACAAAGGAGATAGGGGATTATTACTCTTGTTTTAGAATGGGATTAGTCACCTCAAAGGCAAAAATCTGTATATTCACTCAAGTTTCTGCTTTGGTCTGGGTTTTTGGTTTCCTTTCTCCTCATCAGATTAAGCAAGAGGATGAATCTCAAACAGGAACGGTCCATGTCTGACACAGAACGTTCAGTTTTCCTTGTTCTCAATAACTCAGACTGAAAACTCATGGTGCTGTTTTTCTATTTGAAAAATCTTCTATTTGGACAGCGAGCAGTCTATACGTACAGTGTTTTCTTACCCATGTGAATTTGCACTCTTAATGGTATTTTTCTAAGTGGATCTTTGACTTACTCCTGTGATATGCACAACACCACATTTCTGTAAAACTCAAGGAATTTGAATTCTTGAAAATACATTTTCTTAAAAATTTTCCCTTGCTTGAACTCCAGGAGCTCTTAGATCATATTTTATTTCTCCCTATTATTTGAAAATATACAAGTACAGAAATATTTCAGAAACTAGAAAAACTATAAATGATCTTTCCCTAATGTGAGTCCTGAGAAGTCATCATACATAACTTGAAATAAGCTTGGAAATAAGTGGATATTCAGAGCACATTAGGTTTTTGGGTGCAAAGGGAAACCAGAATTTTTCTGTTGTGATTCCTGCATCAGTTATTACATTAGCGTTCTTCATATTCCGCTCATATAACCTTTTTCTTTTGTAGTAACTTGATGCAATATCTAAGGTATATTGTTTAAGTGATACAGGTGAACACTGGAAAATTTACTTCATGTACTGCCATAACTTAATTTCCACTCATAATATAGACAGGCAAAGAAACATGTTGATTTTCTTGAAGAAGGCTATTTGGTGAACTCTTTGTTTTGCTTTTCTTCCACTAACTCTCTTGCTGTGAGGGAATTTGCACATTTGGAGGGTTTACAGATTGCTAGTATGGTCATAAAACAGATGTTCATATAGATTTCACAAAGTCTCCAAATCAGACTTTCTCCATGCTAGTTCCCTAATGTTACAGCTCTGTTGTCTTGGAGTTTGAACTTCTGTACAGCCAAAACTTCACTGCAGCTACATGCTTCCAGCCTAAAGCTTTGTGACAAGTTAAGTCTGTTACTAACTAGCTTAGTGCATTATTTATAACCAGAACATCAGTTAAGATAAAGACTCTGCTATGCTGTGCTCTGCCTAGAAGAGTTTTCAGCCTAATTCCAAGGTCAAGTGAATTTTACAAGCAAAAGAAAAGCCATAGGGCAGCTCTCTGTGCATGGCCCAGTTGGTTGTTTATCTGCTACGGAGTTCTTCCCAGTGTTCTCTGCACAAATTTCTGCTAATCAAGAGGAGTAGATTGGTTTTTGAAAGGAGTGAGAGGAGGGTGCCACCCCCTCCATTTTTTCCCATTACTGCTGCCGCTTCTTCTGTGAAAGACCCTAAATAATTCCCTTCTTCTGAAAGCTGCCCTTTTCCTGTGTTTGTACAGAGTTATCAGATCCCACCTTTTATTTTCTCTTAGCCAAGCTTGATATGCTTGGCTCTCAATCATTACCTTAGATCAATATTTCTAGCCCCTTGATTATTTGTATTTCTCTTCAGTGACTTGTCAATATTTATGTGCAGGGGAGTGCAATATTCCAGATGCCATTGCATCAGAGCTATAAAAAGCATGCTTGCTGTCTTCCTGCGTCAAGAGTGCGATACTGCAGCAACTATTGCCTAAAGATGTATAAATTCTCCCTTTACCATGTTTTGCCCTGTGCTGGTTGAATTGAGGATACTGGTTCCCATGTCCCCGAACACACTGAGCAGCTGCATTATTGACTATTTTGTTTGTATTTACTGTTCAGAATTACAAATGATGCCTAAATAGGATTCTTCGGAAAATAAAGTGATGGCAGAGCCCAGATTCTACTTAGAATAATGGAAGCAATTCCCTTTGACCTCAGAATTCTTCCAGTCAGGCCCTAACTGTAACATTTCAGATACTGTGGTCAAGTAATTGTTTTGTAAATTGTTGTCTTTATCTTGGTAGTAATCACTTTTTCATCTTATACTGAATTGCGTATTTTGGGTCTTACATGTTTGTGATGGTTTTGGCTGGGAACCAGAACAATGTTAAACTTTCCAAAGTGACATGTTCAGAAGTTACATCTGTTTTTTTAAAATTTTTGTTTGTGCTATTGAATATAACATAGTCAGAAAAAAATAAATTTACACTTTGTCTAGAAATACTTCTTCCCCAAGGATAAACAAATCATTATTTCAGAGCTCTTCGAAGATCAAAGGCATGCAGAACTTTGAGGAAGAATGAAGGCAACATTTGTTTTTAATCAAAACGTAGATTTCATTTTGAAAGACTGGAGAGAGAAAAAGAATTTCTAAAAGGTGATCTTAGGATATATCATTAAGAGAAAATTCATTAGTGATGTCCACAAATGAGATTGGCTACCAAACTATTCCAAGAAAGACTTTGGCAAAAACGCGTGGATGCTATACCAAATGAATGCTTGACACAAGTCCAAACAATACCAATTGTAGTGATCCTAAAGAATGAAGGTTTTAAACTGAAGCAGTATGTAATGATGACCTGGTTAATATTATTAATGTGAATAGATGATGAAATCCAGTAGAAAATTGCAAAGTAGGGTTTGTAATNAAATAAATAATAAACATTTAAATACACAGGGAAGGGTCTCACAGCCATTTC
Source organism: Zapornia atra (assembly GCA_013400835.1). NCBI lineage: Eukaryota > Metazoa > Chordata > Aves > Gruiformes > Rallidae > Zapornia > Zapornia atra. The sequence continues at coordinate 38,767 of VZTU01023128.1, forward strand.
AAGGAAGACAGCATAACAAGAAAAATCAACAAAAGAACGCTGCAGGTATTTCCTGTCCAGGAGGAGATACTGCAGCATAGTCCTCAACTGTCAGGATTGACCCAAACAAAACAAAACAAACGATGCTAGCATGCACAGTAAGCCAAACTAAGCATAAATTTACCTTTGTTTTCATAAATTAGTACCTATAACAGATTAGGACAATAAAGTTGGAAGGCTGGATACTTGGCTTGGAATGAGTGCTTTAATCCACCATTCACATTACCCAAATAACCAAGCTAATGAATAGTCATTTTAGATTATATGAGGACCCATGCATTTAAAGTTAAATTTGTGCTTGAGTGTCTCACTTGACATTAAACATTCAATGCGTGGGTAGATCTTTTGACTTCAGAAGGATTATTAGTCCACTTACATAACACATGGATTTGAGGATTCTATTAAATTGGGCAAATAATGCTTGATAGCCTCTTAGAGGATCAGGTCCAAGTCTAGCACGTCACTTGCTAAATATCATTTTTGCAAATAGGACATGATACTTCAGTGAACCTCAGATGTATCTCCCATTGCTTTCCAGACACTCTATAATCTGACAAACTTTCAGTAGAACCAATGGCGCTACTTCATTTTACACTGGAGGACAATTTGGTTAAAATGCTTTCTTGTAATTTTTCTTGGCTCTGTGTATGAGGAATATTCTAATGAAAAAGAGGGATTTTTGGTTTCTAATTTACTTATGTGAAAATTTTATGCTTACACTTGATTCATACACAAAAGATAATATGAAATAGTTTAGTTTTCACTTGCAGGGTTCTCAGCAAGAAAGTACTGAATGCTTTGGCTATTATGAGGTTACTATGCTCTGATATCAGAAGAAATCACCTTTTTACTTGAGAGTGAGATGTTCCTTGGTGGTTTTTTGGTTTTGTGGGGTTTTTTTCAGTTTTAAATGATGCCAATTTGATGGTAGGTTTAAAATTCCATAGCCTTTCCTAAAGAAAGGGTACTGTAATGTGTCTTTTTTCGCCAACAGGTCCAAACCTGGTGGCTTCATTT
>VZTU01023136.1:0-27922 GCA_013400835.1 Zapornia atra
ATACAAAGAGGAATGTGACAATGGGTATGACAAAACCCTCTGGTTACTTAATTGATCAGCTGAGGTTAAGTCAATAACTGCATGACATTCTCAGAAATCCCATTCAGCTCATCACAACACTTCAGGTATCTGGGTGGGATAGTTGAGGCAGGGTGTTGTACGTTGGGGGGAGCACTGCTGATTCTCTGGTGTTCAGGGTATGATTTGGTATTGGTGCTCCAAAGTTACTCACTTCTCACACTCTGTGTCATGACCCACAGTCAGCTCACAACCTGGGAAGATTTTGGCTGCCAACACAGGTGAGATGCAGCAGAGGCCGATGGGCTTTTTGGCAGCATGGAATGCCTTCAAGACATCCTCCACCTCCTTGGAGACAATGCAGTTCTTGCCTTGGGTCGCCCAGGTACTCAGGTTTTTAGCCACTCCAAAGCCACCTGAGGAAAGAGAAGCAGGTTAGGCCAGAAGATTAGGACTCCAGGGCAGGATTTTTTTTGGGTATTAGTAGAACACTAAAATGGCTTTGGTGAATAGCTTTCCCTGAAAGGAAGCCATCCAGAGGGACCTTGACAGGCTGGAAAGATGGGACAGGGGGAACCTAATGAGGTTCAACACTGCCAAGGGTCAGGGGCTGCACTGGGGCTGGAAGAATCCCAGACACAGATACAGACTGGGAGAAGAGCTGCTGGAGAGCAGCCCTGTGAGAAGGACTTGGGGATTGTGGGGGATGAGAGACTTAACATGAGCCAGCAGTGGCTCTGGCAGCTCACAAGGCCAATGGGATCCTGGGCTCCATCAGCAGAGGGGTGGCAGCAGGGACAGGGAGGGGATTGTCCCTCTCTGCTCTGCCCTGGGAGGCCCCAGCTGGAGTCCTGTGTCCAGAGCTGGGGCCCCCAATACAAGAAAGATGTGGGGCTCTTGGAGAGGGGTCAGAGGAGCCACGAGGATGCTCAGAGGGCTGGAGCAGCTGCCCTACAAAGAGAGGCTGAGGGAGCTGGGCTGGGTCAGCCTGGAGAAGAGAAGGCTGTGGGGGGACCTCATTGCAGCCTGCCAGTCCCTGAAGGGAGCTGATAAGCAGGAGGGGATTCAGCTTTTTAAAAGGGCAGATAATGGCAGGACAAGGGGGATGGATTAAAGCTAAAGGAAGGAAGGGTGAGATTAGATATTAGGGGGAAGTTTTTTATAGAGAGAGTGGTGAGGGGCTGGAACAGGCTGCCCAGAGAAGTAGTGGATGCCCCATCCCTGGGGGTGTTCAAGGCCAGGTTGGATGGGGCCCTGGGCAACCTTGTGTAGCTCCAGGCCTGGAGGTTGGTGGCCCTGCCTGTGGCAGGGGGTTGGAGCTCTATTATCCATGGGGTCCCTTCCAACCCAGACCAGTCTATGATTCTATGATTCTAATAGCAGCATTTGCCCAGTGTTGATAAGAGAATTAAAACCAGACAAGCAGGACTTTTGTGAGCTGACTGCCAGGAGATGAGATGCCAGAGCACCTTTCTTGCTTCCATCCAGAACTGAAGCAGAGAGGTCTCTCTGCTCAGTGCTGTGCTGGGTTTCAGCTGTGAGCTCTTTCCTGAGTTATGGTGAAACATGCTGACAAGTTTTCACTTGTCTCTTAATCCTTGCTCCAGGCTCCATCCCCACTGAAATCACATGGCCATACTTCCACTGAAGATGAATTGCTGCACTGGCCAAGCCTTCTGCTTTTGAGTCCCCTCCCCTCTGTCCCAGCCTCTTCTCCTGATAAGGAGGTAGGCATGCTGGTGAGGGAGGGGAGACTCTGACATCCAGTAAAAAACTCCTCAGGAGGTAGTACAGAGGATCTGCCCTCACATAGAATGGGTTGGCAGGGCCCTCACTCCTCCCCAGTGCCACCCCTGCCTAGGGCAGGGACAACCCCCACCAGCCCAGGGTGCCCAAAGCCCTATCCAACCTGGCCTTGGACCCTGCCAGGGATCCAGGGGCAGCCCCAGCTTCTCTGGGCACCCTGTGCCAGGCCCTCCCCTCTCCCTGGGAAGCATTTCTGCCTCCCACCTCCTCCAGCTGCCCTCCTGCAGCTGAAGGCTGTTCCCCTGGGCTTGTCCCTCCCTGCCCTTGGCACCAGCCCCTCTCCAGCTTTCCTGGTGCTCTTCAAGGGTCTGGAAAGGGCTTGGAGCTCTCCTTGAGCTGAACCAGGCTGAACTCTCTCAGCCTGTCCTGGGATAAACTTCTGCACTGCCATGTTCCACTCAAAGTCTAAGCTAACATGCCAGTGCCAGCAAGGATGGAAAACATCTGTCCTTACAGTCCCTGCTTCCAGCCTGTTGTCTTCCCCAGTAGCTCTGCCCAGTTCCTCTCCAGCCCATGACTCCCATGTCGTTCAAGGCTCATGGCATGTCTAAGCTGTTCTTTGGGGGTGCAGACCCTGCATGCTGTCCTACCTGGTATGATTAGGGCATCCAGTGCCTTGACATCCAGCTTGGCTAGATCCTTGACGTTGCCTCTGGCTATTCTGGCACTTTCAACCAGCACGTTGCGCTTCTCCTGGGTCGGCTGTCCTTTCACATGGTCCACCACGTGCATCTGGTCAACATCAGGAGCATAAACCTCTGCCTGGGGAGGGAGGGGAAAGCTCTATTACCCTTCAGTAGTGAATGAAAACACTTGAATTACTGTTGTGGTTTTGAGTGGTCGGGTTCTGGTGGAGAAGGGGGGCTGCAGGGGTGCAAGAAGCAGCCTGAAGCTTCCCCCAGGCCCCACAGAGCAAACACCAGCTGGTTCAAGGCCAGAGTTGTTGCTGACCAAGGCTGAGCCCATCAGCAACGGTCACAGCGCCTCTGGGAATCACAGTGAGGAGAAAAACCCACCAGCAGCTGCTTTGTGCCCCCAGAGAAGGGAGTGAGAAGATGTGAGGAGCTGTGCAGGCACCAAGGGCAGGGAAGGGGGGAGGAGATGCCCCAGGTGCCGGGGAGAAAGGTGCCCCAGCAGCCCCTGGAGAAACCCATGGTGGAGCGGGTGTCCCCCACAGCCCATGGACAAGGCCCAGACCCCACCTGCAGCCCATGGAGAGGCCCCACGCTGGAGCAGGGGGAGACAGACAGGAGATGCTGTGACCCACATTGGAGCAAGCCCCTGCCAGCACTGGCAGCCCGTGGACAGAGACACAGAGATGAGCGAGGGAGAGATCTGTGCCAGAGCAGGTTTGCTGTGGAGGCTTGTGACCCCATGGAGGACCAGGCTGGAGCAGTCTGGGCCTGAGAGACTGAGAGACATTCTATGATTGATGACTGCACCCATAGCAGTGACCCATGCTGGGGCAGCTGGGGAAGAGCTGAAGCCCTGTGGGAAAGGGCTCACTTTGGAGATGTTTGTGGGGGACTGTCTGCTATGGGTGGGACCCCAGGGTGCAGCAGGGGAAGGGGGTGAGGAACTGACTGCAACTCCCACAGTTCTGTGCTACACTATTCTTTGTTTCCTGAGGTAATCATGACCAAGACATAAAAGCAGAGTTTGAAATAACCCCTGGGCTCCCTCCACTAGAGGTCCACGCTGACCAAGGATGAGTGAAGGATGGTGCTCCAAGCCTGCCACTTTAGGGCAAGGCAGGAGGGAAGTGACTGCAGCAGCTCCAGGAGAGAATTAGAGACAGTGGATGAGTCTCAGGTTTAAGCCAAACAGAGGCTACCTACTTGGAGGGAGTTGGAATCGGGTGGGTTGTCTCTGCAGCACATCACCACTGCAGTGATAATTCTCCTGGAATATTTCTGGGAGAATGGCTCTGCCCCAGATTTGTGTCTGGCTGAGAGATGAGGGTCATCTTACACAGACCTTCTCTCCCTCCTCTTCCAGCCTCACACAGTGGCTGTCACGACTAATGGCACATTAGAGCAGCTGCTTGAGGGTCACCTTTTCTACCCCTTTTCACGCTCGAGTCACAAGAACTCCTCTACTTTCAGTTCCAGTCTTTGGGGGGTTAAAAAGATGAATTTCAAGAGGCCAAAACCAGCAGAAATACCACAGTGGAAAAGAGGAAAAGGAAAGTTTGTTTCAGCATCTGGACATGCTCAGCACAAAGCACCAAGCCAGCCAGAGAGCAAAGCAATGAGAGCAAAGCAGAGACCAGGGAGGTCTCCACCTTCCCTTTGACTCCAGGCACTTTGCTGTTTCCCTAGCAGCAACAGGGCCCTTGAGATTGTCCAGGGGGATGCAAAGCTCTGTAGAGACAAGTACCTTCTGCAAGAGTGAGAGAGTGAAAAGCAGAGCAGGGCAAAAAGGAGCTGGAGATGGGGCAGGAGCCTGCCAGGGTGCTCTTACCTGTGCCCCCTCCCTGCTGAGATGTACCAGCACAGCAGAAGACTCATGGATCTCACTCCCATCGTACACCCCACAGCCAGCCAGCAAGACAGCCACTCTCTTTCCCATGGTCACAGCCAGAGCAGGAGGAGTCCCTGGAGAGCCCCAACTCGCTGTGCGTCTCTGTTCAATGCCTGGAGTCTTTTATAGTATGATCCCTCCCCCAGGAGCAGGTGGGGCCAGGAGGGTTGGGCTGAATTTCTTACTGGCAAGAAGGTTTTATTTCCAGTGCCACAGGCAGGGCATGTAAATATTATTTGTTTCCTCAACTGACTGCTCCCTTGCAGAGCTTCTTCACAGCACGTTGTCTCCGAAGCATCCCCAGCTGATGTGACCTGCTCAACACAGCAGCTGTGTTTTTCCTTCTCAGCTGTTGATTTTCCATTCTATTTCAGACTAAAGTACCAAAGTCTTTGCACATAAGATGGTACCAAAGGGAGCCTGCCCAGAGCAAGTATTCAAGCCAGTGCATTCCTCCCTGTGCCCCCTTTTTTAAGCCCTATGCTGCATAGGCAGCCTTGGTCTTTTAACACCAAGATTTCCTTTTCTGATCTTAAATGTTCTCATCCTTATACCCCATTTTGCACTCAGCTGTAGTTGTTACCTGGCCTTTGGGTCGTGAGGTTAGAAATGACTAACTCGATTCTTCTTCAACAGCAACTCTCCATTGGCCAGGGAAGTGGTACCAGGAACCAGCAGAGCCCTGCCCTCTGTTGGGGCACAGGGCTGGAAGATGCACAGCATGTGATGGGGAAACTCCATTGCTCCTGCAGACACTTGTTCTTCTTTATCCTTGACATGCAGCTGTGATGGTTATGTACCTCTCTATTTCAACTTTCCACTGTTGAAGTAACTCTGGCCTGTTGAGGCCCTCCTGCCACTCTTCAGAGGACAAAAAACTTGGCTAAAGAATGCTTTTCAGGGGGGTTTAATAAGAATTTTTCCTTGGTCTCTATCATATTTGGAAGAGATGTGAAGTCCATCATGTGTATCATGAAATAGTGTTTTGGTAAGTTCGTTGGTCTGGGTTGGAAGGGACCCTGCATCCTTAGTCGTGGCAGGCACAGGGAAGATACTCACTGCTAACACATGTCACTTCATTTGTTGCATACATCTCTTAAAGAACAGTGACATCAGGCACCACATACTCCTACCTGCTACCTGTGCAGACAGGAGCAAAAAGCACAGGGGGAAAGGACTTGCACTCCAGCTAATCTAACCCAGGCTTTTCCTTTCATTACCCAGATCAGGATTTAAGCTGGGAGGTATGTATGGAAAGCACCCAAAGCCTTTTCATTGCTGTTTGTTTTGGTATCTGTGGTGTTCTAACTGTTGTTTAGAACTGTGTTGTTTCCTCTTGCAAGGAAGCTGAATCATGCTGTGACTTTTAACAGGTAGCTTCTTCCTCCTTTAACTGGTTAGAGAGCCATCCAGCTAATGAGGGAACAAAGGTAGCCAGAGGCTGATGATTTAAACAAAGCTCCTACTTGCTGCAGACCACATCATTTACCTCTACCCCTTGCAGACTGGTGGAGCTGGTTCCCCTTGCTGATAGAACTGGTTAAGTGCAGCTGGAAGCCATGCATACTACCTCATCCAGTAAGATCTATCTCAAGAGACATCTTGAACCTGAAGATCTATCTGCAAGAAACATTCTGGATCAATACTACTTTTTATCTATGTTATTCCATGCTGTGTGGGAATGTCTGCACACATTTATTAGGGTAGAGACATTGGACTTGGATATGAACACCTTGATTTAATCTGCACCCATATTCTAGTGAGGATGAGTGTGAGGGAGCCCTCTTGCCTCACTCAAAGCTCTTGCTGAAGGGTGAACACAGTTAAAGATAACTTCCAAACCACTGAAGAAACCAGGTGAGTTCAAGCACCATTCCAGAGGTCCAGCTGCTCCACAGAAGCATGCCAGCCTGGTCCCACCAGCTCAGAGAGCAGGGAGAGCAGAATCCTTTGACATTACCTGTGGTCCCTGGCGATATGGGGTTGTTCTGGATGCTGCTACAGATCTGATGCTTCTTGGATGATCCTGGAGGCCTGTCTTTGAGCTCCAGTCTGTGCAACTCCAAGTCCCATTTCCAACAGCTTTTATGTCCTCCAGCCTTGGCTGTGGAGCACAGGGGAACACAGAGCAGGATCTGCCAAGAGCAGCATCACAGCTTGCTGCTGCCTCTGCAGAGTCATCCTTGACCAGCCCAGTGTGAAGTTCTTCACACTGTTTGGCATCTTTCATCTTCTCAAGAAGCTGAGAGTGGAATTTGCTTTAACTGGGACTGGTGGGAAGAGGAGCTGTGTCCTTCTGTCCTCCTGTCCCATAGGGAACAGGCCCTATGCTGGTCCATTGCACGGAAACAAAAAGATGGAGGAATGTATGCAAGTGCAGGCAAGTATTGCCCCTATTTTCCCTCAAAGCTTTGTTAGCTCTCACAGAACAGTTCTCTGCCTAATTCCCACTTGGCATGTGACTCAACATGATCCTGAGGCCAATTTCCACTGCTCTCTGCAGCCTCTCCTGCATTGGTAAGGACCTTGATGCCCTGGCAGTGTCTTCTCTGTGGGAAGCAGCAGGAAGCTGTGGGTAGGTCCTTCATGGTGCCTTTGGGATACAGCAGCGATCATGGCAGTGGTTGATACATGCTCACTGCTGATGTGGTTCTCCTGGAAAGCCAGCAAAGCTCCTCTAGATCTGTCCTCACAGTGACAGTCTCCAGGCTTGTTTGTGCTGACACCTCACTCACAAAAACCACCTAGGAGTTGTTCCCTGCGAGCCTGCACGGAGAGGCTGGATTAGGTCAATGTGGAGTGACACATGGACAGAAGTCACCTTGAAGGGAACAGTGCTGAATCTGCCCTGGGCTTGCCCAGCACAGGACAGCGGTGCCAGGCATTCAGAGCTGTGACAGGACAACAGCAGGACCATGGCCAGTGTTAGGAGAAATACCCAGTCTCCAAGGAGCTCCTGGGCTTGCAAAAGTACTTGTTTGCTCCAGCAAGAGGGATTCTTTAAAAAAAAAAAAAACCCTTCTTTTTAACCAGTGTCATTTCCTCACTGGCAGCAGCAAAAAGGCAGCAACAGCAATAAACCCTCCACGTTATTTTTCATGTGTCTTTTTTAACAAGGGTTAATCAACAGTAAAATTAACAGGCCCCTGGAGGGAGCTACCAGCAGCCCACACTGACTCACAGACTGACATTTACTGCAGCAAGGAGCTCGTTTGCATTTCCTCCCGCATGCAGAGAGGAACACTAACAGAAGATGTTTGTAGGGAAAAGGGGTGGAGAGCAGGGAGGAACGCAGGCCAGCGGAGTCGGTTTGGTTATAAAGAGCTAGGGAGGAAAGAGAGGCAGCACTTCAGCCTGCATCTGGGTCTTGGGAGGACTCTGCCATGGCAGACGGGAAAGCTGAGTCACTGCATTCCTCCATAGGGCTCTTGGGCATTTCCGCAGGTAGGGATCGAGCGAGGCTCCTTGGCAGGGGAGGATGGGGTTGGGACTAGCTTTCGTGGACAACCCCCTTTTCAAAGGGGGCTAAAGAGTCTGTTTATTCTGAATCTTCTCTGCCTGGGTCAAGCTTTTAGATTCTGAGATCCCTGGGACTGGTTCAGCAGCCAACAAAATATTTGTCTTGGCTTTAAAGTGCTGGCCTGAACTTTTGTACTCGGTCCATCTTGGGTGGGAAGCAAATCAAAACTTGTTGAGAGTCATTTTCATAAATGATCTTTATTTGGATGCTCTTTCCTCTCCTTCCCTTTTCTAGCTGCTTTCCCTGCAGTGCTGTTTTCTGTGCTCACTCCCTTTCACTTGGTCCTTCTTTGCATTTCATCCTTCTGAGTGCTGCCCCTTTTTCAGTTTTTGGCTAGTTTTCTGTAGGCACAAGGCCCATGTCCTCATCTGTAGAGGGTGGGTGCATTTGCCTACCTTCTTGTGCAATTGGAATTGGACAGCTGGATTTCCTTTTTTATCTGACAATGGGGTGGAGGGGATGGGGGGAGGGGGTCAGCCACTGTTAAACATGATTAAATTCAGGTTTCTTCAAAGGAAAAGGTGAGACCTTGGACACAAACAAAGTTAGAGGACTCCCCCAGCTCCTAGATTTCATTATTTGTAGATCTTGCACTGTTATTCTTTTCTCTATTCCCTATTCCTGCCTCTCAGTTTCTCTTACGGGGTTTTTTGGGGCAAAGTTTACAAGCTCCCTCTCCTTTTCCACCTCCCTTGTCACACACAGGATCGCTCTTACTGGCAGTGCACTTCTACAGTTCACCCAGAGCAGCCCCTCTGATCCCCAGCACAGCTCTAGGAGTCCTCCTGTTGATTTTATCAGCTCTCTTGGCCTATGCAGGTAAGACTCAGGGGGTGGCTGGCTTCCAGGCCTCCCCCTTCTGCAGCTTTGCATGTATTTGGTCTGCTTTGCCAACGAATTCATACCAACCATGGCAGCTTTGCCAGACCAACAGTTGGTTCTTGCTAGGGGACTATGGCAGCACAGCCATATTTTCCTATATAGGCAACCAAAGAAGACAGAGTTAGTTTTGAGCAAAAGCTTTACCAGAGCCTGTGAGAGCTTGAACAACCTGACTATGTGATTGCTATAAAAAAGCTTCCCAGGCTTTCTTCCCAGGCTTCCCAGCTTCCCAGGTAAAGAGTATTTTAGGCATCAGTGGACTGAAATGGCATGTCTATGTGTAAACGTCAAGAGATCGACTTGTTGGAGAGAGAAACCCACTGGCTGTAACAAAGTCCCTGCTTTCTAGAATGAGTGCTGAGTTATTTCTCTTTTTTAACTCAATGAGGACATAAAGAAAGGTATTTTTTCCTCCACAAAGCAGACAGCTTTGGAGAGAGATGCTACATATTTCAACCCATGAAACATAGGTCCCGCTCTTCTCTCCGACAGCGGTGGCACAAAGCAGCAGCAGAAAGCACTTAGAAGCAGCTGTAGTGATGGGACCATATGGAATGGCCCACTAGGCAGGTGATGTTTCATGGTGGGAACCTACAGCCTCCTACCAAAGGCAGGAATTTCTGTGCTGCCTTGTTCTGAGAGCTGCATACTTGTGTGATTACAGTCCTCTGTAGCCTGGAAACTCATCCTCCCAGCGCCAGTCTGGCTTGCAGGGCTGTGTTGGTTTGAGAGAGCAATGAGGCATAAGTCCATTACAAAGCTCTGGCTTGGAAGGAAGCTTTCAGGTCTCTCCATGCTGATCAGTGTCCTCACATCATGAGGTGAGACAGTATAGGGGTAAAAATAAGGTATTTTGTGATATTGTTTGGGGGTAATAGGTGGCTTCCACTGATCATGAAGTATTGTCAGTCAAAGTCTTTTTTTATCATTTTGGGGATCAGGACACTGAACAGGATAATTCTTGGGAAGGAATGAGCTTTGCCATCCCTATGTTTCTGTCTTCTGTGAAGGCCTGATTATTTACAGGGATTCAGCAGGTTGCATGACACTTGTGATTCAGACTTTGGACTTGACAGCTCACAGCAGGAACAAACCAAACCACCAGGCAACCCAAAAGAAAGAGGTGTTGAGACTTGATTTGTATTAATATATTATGTTCTTGTAATTGGGTCTTGTAGGCATCACGAGGAAGGGAAGAATGGTTTGCTGCACCTTGACTTCATTAGTGTGTGCTGGGCCTGGCACAGGACTTGGCTGGAGGAACTCATGTCCTTTGAGCTCACCTCGGGCACTCTGATGCCCACAAAGCATTGTGCTGATGGAGTCTTTGCAGCCACATCTACTCAGTGTAATGGGGCATGGAGCAGACCTGCCCAAACTTGTGATGGCTCTGCCTAGCATCATGCAGGACCCATGCAGCTCCATGCTAGCACAGTGACCATCTTTCCACGTGCCTGTGGCACAGCTGCCTGTCCTAACTACCCCTTTCCATCACTGTCTCAAAATCAGAATTCTCTCTCCGTTGTCATTTGTTTCACAGGAATTTGGAGAAGCCCCAGGAATCCCTCCCTGTTTCTGTCTCTCTGCCTGACCATCTCAGTGTTCTGGTGTGGCTATGGAGTGGTCTTCATCCTGGGAGGGCAAGGAGTTTTGAACACCACCAGTGATTTCTGCAATGCCTTGGTGCCTGGCCTGGTCACATTCACTTTGGCACTACTCATTATTGCAGTGGTGGGCTTCCTTTTCAGAGAGGTCATCCTAGCTATGGTTGCTGCAGCTGTCTCCCTTGCCAGTGCTCATGAAGTTGCCATGTATTACAGCACAGCTTTTGGTTCCTCTGCTGTGGCTTGCAATTACATGATTGTCTGCTTGGTTGGTGGTTATTTTGCTCTGGGAAGGATTCTTTATTTCCTAAGCAAAGAGAAAATCACCCTCCCTGGTGCAGATCTGGCCAAGAAAAAGACCCATGAACAGGTCCAATCCACCAGTGGCAGTGTGAATCATTTTGCAGTCCCTGGTCTGATCCTGAACATGCTGTCTGCCAGTGTCTTTGGCTGTAGGCTCCTGGGTGTCACTGACAAGCTGTTTATCGGCCAAGTGCCCTGGCTGTGGGCAGCTGGGATCTACCAGATTGGCATCTGCATTTTATCCTACCGGGCACTGGATGTACTCACAGCCACATTCTTTGGTTTCACTTCCCTCCTGAAATTTGCTGGAGGCTACTGCCTTCTGTACCCACTCTGGCAACCAGAGGAGCCATCTTTCCCTGTTCCATTCCTGGTGGTTTTCTCCATTCTTTTTGCTGTCTTGGCTCTTTTTCTCACTCTGAAGAGCCCAGTGGATGGGCTGTATTTGCTGTTTTATGTGGCCTACTGCATTGCCTTAGCTTGCCATCCCAAGGGGTTCTTTGAAGGGGGACCCCAAGGTGTGGATGTGGCCATCTATGTGGCCTCAGCCTCGATGGCTCTCATTCACCTGTACAATGTGAAAGCAAGTGCCAAGATCCCAACAGGGAAGGGTGCTGTGAAGGCCCTAATTGCTCGCAGCAGCTTCCTGAAGCTTCGTGAAGGGGCAGACCTTCATGCTCCCTACCTAGGCTATTCCAAGTATGCAGATGCAGAAGTACTTGGCTACGCATGCAGCGTCCTCGCTTCTTTTGCTGTTACAATGTCAGGGGACCCACAGGCTCCACTTGCTACTGTTGTAATTCCATGGGTAGTAGTAGCTGGTGGGTTCCTTAAGCTTCTAGGTGGCTCGGTGGCCTTTGCCCGGGGTAAAACCCTGGAGAGCACTGCCTTCATTCTCTATGCTGTCATATGGATCATCTGGGGCTTGACAAGATATGGTGGCCTCTATGGCACTAACAGAAGCTTCCACGCAGCTGTAGGCATCGTTGCTTTCATGCTCTTCAATGGCTTCATTGTCTTTTGCACGCTCTTCTTAAATATTGCCTGGTTCCTTTACTCCCTCACTTTCTTTCTCATTGCTGTCAGCTTCTTGCTGGATGCTATCCATGCTCTCCCAGCTGGCTATGACATTGCTGCCACTCTCATCTTTGGTCTGGTCAGCTTTTACTGCTTCCTATCCACCCTTTTCAACAGCATCTTTGAGGGTTCCTGCTTACCAATGGGCCAGGCCATTGTGCCACTCAGTGGTGTGGGGGGAGGAATGAACAAGTGCCTTCACCTGCCTGCCAGGAAAGCCTCCTCGGTCAAGAGAATTGCAGGTAAGGGAAATACATAGGACATAATGCAGGGGTGGAGGGTAAATTCTGAGAGGTTTTGTAGCAGAGCACTATTAAAAGAGGAGTTTTCCAATCCAGAGGTGGGAGCCACGATAATCAGGTGGCATTTTCCTGAAGTGGGCCAAGCTACAAGAATCATTAGAAGCTAAATACACCATGGGGGAAATAGGACAGATTCCTTGATAAGGAGCTGGCTTTAGCAGTGAATTTACTGCTGTTTCTCCCACAGAATCACAGAGTTGGAAAAGACCTTTAAGATCATCAAATCCAACCGTTCCTGTCCTGTGCTAAACTATATCCCTAAGTACCTGATCTACCCTTTTTTAAAACACATCCAGGGGAGGTGACTCAGCCCCTCCCTGGGCAGCCTGTTCCAGGCCCTGTCAACTCTTTCAGTAGAAATTTTTTTTCTAATATCTAATCTAAACCTGTCCTGGTGCAGCTTGAGCCCATTGCCCCTTGTCCCATCTCCTGTCCCCTGGTTGAAGAGACCATCATCCACCTCTCTGCACCCTCCTGGCAGGTCACTGTATGTGGTGATAAGGTCTCCCCTCAGCCTCCTCTTCTCCAGGCTGAACACCCCCAGCTCCCTCAGCTGCTCCTCATAGGATTTGCCCTCCAGTCCCTTCACCAGCCTGGTTGCCCTTCTCTGGACTCGCTCCAGGACCTCAATGTCCTTCTTATGTTGAGGAGCCCAGAAGTGGACACAGCACTTGAGGTGCAGCCTCCCCAGTGCCCAGTCCAGGGGCACAATCATCCCCCTGGTCCTGATGGCCACGCTGGTTTTGATACAATCCAGGATGCCACTGGCTTTCCTGGCCACCTGGGCACACTACTGACTCATATTCAGTCTGCCATCAATCAACACCCCCAGGTCCTTCTGTGCCTGACAGCTCTCCAGCCAGTCTCCCCCAGCCTGTAGCGCTGCAGGGGGTTGTTCTGTCCCATGTGGAGGACTCTACACTTGGCATTGTTAAACCTCATCCCATTGGTCTCAGCCCATGGATCCAGCCTGTTCAGATCCCTCTGAAGAGCCTCCCTACCCTCAGGCAGATCAACACTTCCTCCCAGCTTAGTGTCACCTGCAAACTTACTGAGGGAGCATTCAATCCCTTCATCCAGGTCATTGATAAAGATGTTGAACAGGACTGCACCCAGGACTGAGCCCTGGGGACACCACTCATGACCAGCCTCCAGATGGATGCTGTTCCATCTACCAAGACCCTTTGGGCCCGGCCATCCAGGCAGTTTTTAACCCAGCTGAGGGTCCCATATCATATCCCTCTCTGCCCATCTGAGACACGAATTCTCCAGGCTGAGTATACCACTGAAAGTTTTGTACAGAGAAAGCAGGACAATTGTAGGGTGCTTGCTCTCTCCAGAGGGCTGAATGACATTCTAGCCCTGATGAACGTGACCCAGAGCTCCCCTAAATGCCAGATCTCCTCTTGGATCAATGCTAGAAAATGCACTGTTGGAGGAAATGCTTTGTTAGTTGGGAAAAGGAGATGAGAGCACCGAATTGGTGGTTCTGTCTGTGACAGCTCTTCCGTGAATTACAGCCCCTCACTTCTAGTCACTCAAGGGATTCTGCCCTGTTCACATGCCAACAGATATCCTGAAGAATGGAGGGACTTGTGGCATCCCCACAGACACCGTGTATGTGCTTGTGGCAGCCTGTAATCGCCCTGATGCTGTGGAGAAAGCTCACCAGTAAGTATTTGTCTTGCTGCCCTAGTGAGGGCTTCCTTGGCTAGTGCAAAGAAGCCTTATTGCTGCCACCACACACTAGCTACAGTAACCATCATGAGCAGTGAGACACGTTATCCTTCATGGGAGCAACAAGGTGATGACCCTGAAGAAGATCTGAATGAGGAAAGCAGACAGTTGTGCTGGAATTGTCTTCTAGGATATTGAAGGCTCCTGACAGGTGAAGGAGCCAGGTAGCTGAGATAGCACAAGGAAACTCAGAGAAGTGACAAGTAGGGCAGGGGATTATTGTACCTGTTGTCACAACCAAAACCCCTCTTGTGTTTAACAAATGCCTCTAGCTGTGCTTCTGCAAGCAGCAAGGACCCTTCATATTGGGGGGGGTTTCCTCAGATCTTGGGTGACTGGGGCTTCTACCCATCACTATGCAAGCAGCTAGACTCTAATTTGGAGTAGATGTTCCTGATTTGGAATAATCCCTAATGTCCCTTCCTGTCAAGTCATCTGTTGAACAGATGACGTCTTTTACTACAGACCACTGTGACCTGGGACAGAACCTACTACACACCTAGTCTTAACTCTAGGTCTCACCAGCACAATTTCCTTTTCAGCTTGAAAATAAATCCCCATCTTCCTTCCAGGCTCATTTTTCTTGCTTGCCTCCTTTCCAGCTCCAAGCGCCAGGCTCAGGATCGCCCCATGTCCCTCTGGATTTCTAGCCTAAAGCAACTGGAACCTGCAAAACATTTGTTCAGTCCCCTCCTCTGGGACTTCATGGAGGCTGCCTGGCCATCTTCTATTAGTTTGGTGGTTCCCAGAGGTGAGGAAAAGATGTTACTTCCAAGCTTTGGAGAGCTTTTGATGTGAAACTTCAACTTTAAGTCATGCATCCCTGTGATGCCATGTGCTCCATGATGATAGTTCTGGTGAGATCATTGTGTTTGGACTGATGTACATCTGTAAGTGCCATGTCATTCTTCCTTGTGCAGGTGAGTGGGTGGATTTCCTGGGAATGAAAGACTCTGCTAAATATGTTGGTACCCCTCAGAGCATTGCCATCCGCATCCCCGACTGCTCCGTCACCACACACCTCATCGACCTGGTGAGTGGCCCTAGACACCCATCCCAGCACTGCTGGCCTCCCAACCTTGCCATTCTGCTGTCCAGGGAGCAGGCTTGGTGTCAGCCACTGGCACCCAGGTCCTGCTGGAGGGGAGAAGGACAGGAAGAGGCTGGAGCACTCTGTCAGCCCCCTTGGCATGTCACTTCTCTCTTCTTCCCTTTCTCAGTGAAGTGAGGATCCTAGCAGGTTCAGGCAGGTTTGGGGAGTGGAAAAGGCTAAAATGAGTAACTCCCACAAGAAAAATACCATTAAGAAAGGGTGGGGTATGCAGGCAGCTGGTGGCTGATTTTATTGCAGAAAAGAGGGCAAAAGGAATAACCATCAGGTCAGGAAGCCAAAAAATGTACTTAGAAGACACTTTGTCTGGTTTCCTACAGAGAACAGGTTAGTTGCAAGCTTGGGCTCATGTGAAGCAGGAGTAACTTCAGAAAGTCCAGAATGTGGCCAGAGGAACTGTGATACCCTACATATTCTGCTGATTTCTAGGACAGACATTGTAGGTCTTTGGCAGTTACTTTTGTTGGACAACAAAGTGTTCTTTCCTGATCAGTAAACCCCAGCTCAGCAGGGTGTTGGTCACTTGTACACAGATTTGGTGTGTCTCTAGGTGCCTACAAAGTCGGTCCCTTTACCTGGGTGAGTCACACTGAGATCTGGTTAGAATCCCAGACACTCAGAAGTGGACTTCAGAGTTCAAGTCATCTGTTTTATACAAGAAAACCTGCTCAGAGCTTTTATTCCCATTTTTCTGTTGCCAGGTTGGCCCCATTGTGGTCACGTCAGCTAATCCAACGGGAGAGGCAGACACAACACACCACAACCAAGTGTATGCCAAGCTGGGAGACAAGGTAATTGGGGTGCTGCCTCTTTTCATTACAGCTGGTCCCAAAAGAACACAACAACTTTGTTGCCAGGAGGCAGATCAATAGGTGATATCAAGAATCTGGGAAAGCATCTTGTTGAAAAAACTGTCAGTGTCAGAGTGAATGAACTGTGTAAACTACAGAACTTGGAGGGAAACCAAAATGCTTCTGGTTTATAAAGTTATAGCTTGGCAGTGTGAGTTAGTTCATCTTCCAGCACAGAATGATATGAGCAAAAAAACCCCCTATGCTTCCTTGCTTACATGCACTAAACCCACTGATGCTTGAATGCAGCAGGGCTCCAGCTGGCATTGGGCTCTCAGAACAAGGGGGATTCCTGTCTGGAGCTGAAGCTGCTCTAAAACTGGTGCCAAAGCTTTAAAATATTCCTGGCTTTTAGAGCTTGCAGAAGTTCTGGAAGTACAATGGCCATGGCCTTTCAAATGGCTGTCTTTCATTTCACCACTAATCCTGGGAGCACTACACTTCCTATATTCATGGCAGCTTATCTGAGGACAGTTTTAAGCAAAAGGTTTTTCTAGTCTTTCACATCTAACTCATAAAAGATCTAGTTTTCTACACATTTGCTTTATGAATGGGACTTCTTCAAAGCTCCTCAGCTGATGTAAACCTGTCCTTGCTGTAGTGCTGACCTACACCCCACAGAACTCACTCTCTCCTTGCTTTTATTCAGTTCATTCATTCCAAATTCAGCCCTGAGTGTCAAGACAGTGGGGTAGGAAGGAGCAGAGTTGCCTTTCATGATAATTGCCTGCTGTTGAGGAGGGGAAACTGCCCCCTCTTCTCCCAAGTGCCTGAGGGGAACTTGGTGTGAACATCTCTTGCTCTTCAGGTGGATGCAGTTCTTTGTGATGGGCCTTCTCCAGAGAACATCGCGTCCACCGTGGTGGACTGCACCAAGATTGACAGTGGAAACATAGGGTTCTTCAGAGTCGGTATCATCCCCAAGTCTCAGGTAAAATTAATCTTCATTTTCTTTCTTCTCTTCTTGTCCCCCGTTTCCACTAAGCGGGTTTTGGACTGAGGGTTTCCATAAGGAGTCAAGGAAATCTGTGAGAGCATGAGGAGTTATGGGGTGGCATGAAAGAGCAGAACAGAGCTCCATGTTGCCTGTGTCCTGATCCTGCCTCTGGACACCATTGCACCATTGCTAAAGCACACTGCTGGAGAATGTGCAAAGTGAGACTGATTCCTTCACAGAAAGAGCTCTGAGATCTGAGGTCATAGAATCATAGAATCATAGAATGGCATGGGTTGGAAGGGACCCCAAGGATCAGAGAGCTCCAACCCCCCTGCCACAGGCAGGGCCACCAACCTCCAGGCCTGGAGCTACACAAGGTTGCCCAGGGCCCCATCCAACCTGGCCTTGAACACCCCCAGGGATGGGGCATCCACTACTTCTCTGGGCAGCCTGTTCCAGCCCCTCACCACTCTCTCTGTAAAAAACTTCCCCCTAATATCTAATCTAACCCTTCCTTCCTTTAGTTTTAATCCATCCCCCTTGTCCTGCCATTATCTGCCCTTTTAACAAGCTGAATCCCCTCCTGCTTATCAGCTCCCTTCAGGGACTGGCAGGCTGCAATGAGGTCCCCCCACAGCCTTCTCTTCTCCAGGCTGACCCAGCCCAGCTCCCTCAGCCTCTCTTTGTAGGGCAGGTGCTTCAGCCCTCTGATCATCTTCATGGCTCCTCTGACCCCTCTCCAACAGTCCCACATCTTTCTTGTCTTGGGGGCCCCAGCTCTGGACACAGGACTCCAGCTGGGGCCTCCCAGGGCAGAGCAGAGAGGGACAATCCCCTCCCTGTCCCTGCTGCCACCCCTCTTCTAATGGAGCCCGGATCATGGACCTCCCTGGGCAGGCTCTCCCTTCACACCTGTCTCAGAGACCTTTGAGCAGACAGAAATGCTTAACATCATCCCAAGGCTGAGCCCAGACATGTACCTTGAAAAAGAATAGCCTATTATCCCCAGAAATTGGTGCTTTCCCCTGACTACTAACTCATGGCCACGTTTACTAATTCCAGGTGCTGCAGATCCTGGAGCAGGTGCAGAAGAAGCAGACATTGGGTCCTACCAGTGGCACTCACACTGGAAAAGATGAGGAGGAACATCTGAATCACAGCCCTGCTCTGCACAACGGGGTGGCCATGGCAGCCTGGGAAGAGACAGGCCCGGTGCAGGCCTACGATGGCGGCTGGGAGAATCGCACCCGCCTCTGACCCCCGTGCAGGTCCAGCAGTTGCACCTCCCTGCTCACTAGGAAGGTGTTTGCTGAAAAATTACATTTAAGTCAAATTGGGGGATAGGAGAGAGAGGTTTCCCAGCTGCAGGGGTGACTTGTTCATCTTTGGATACTGCTAAAATAGCCCCGTGCAGACCTGACTTACAAACCACAGTCACCCAGGAGTAAAATTTTCCCTTATGGAGGCTGCCAGCTTTCACTAAAGATCAGATGTGACCACAGAAAGTGTTAGACTGGGGACAGACTGTCCCCAGAGTAACAAAGCCCTTTTCCTTTCACTGGGAGTTGATGCCTTTGGTTTGGGGCACAGACTGTCCCCAGAGTAACAGAGCCCTTTTCCTTTCACTGGGAGTTGATGCCTTTGGTTTGGGGCACAGACTGTCCCCAGAGTAACAGAGCCCTTTTCCTTTCACTGGGAGTTGATGCCTTTGGGTTGGGACACAGATTGTCCCCAGAGTAACAGAGCCCTTTTCCTTTCACTGGGAGTTGATGCCTTTGGTTTGGGGCACAGAGCAACATGAAGTGTTGGGGGACAAACACTGCATGAGACTTGAGGTGGGAGAGGGAGAAAGGAAGATGTATTCAGGTACGGTGCTGGTGGGTACAGGGGACTTCTTTCAGAAGGGGGTGAGGCAAGATGCAGCCTCAGGAGCTGGGACCATCTTCTCTGACATGTCATCTCAAAACAGAGGTCGCAGAGCCCAACACTAAGAAGAAATGCTGTTACCTGAGATGCCACTCTTGGTGTTGCACAGTCAGTGTGAGGATGGAATTACCAGTTGGGTGACTCCAATACTATCTCCTTAGAAGTGCTGGAGCATTATGGAGCACCCTCCTTTCCCATGTTATCTTATGCAGTGTATGAATTTTAGGAGAATCATCATCATGCTGCATTTGAGGACAATAGAAGCTGGTCTCTTGCCTTCCAGGGTAGACATCTCATGGTGCATTTCCTTCCTAGTGCAGAGTGGCAACTGCTGAAGAGAAAAGTTCCCAACCAACCTGAGGAATATTCCTTGACAAAAACCTCTTGGGTGTGCAATCAAGGGCTTGTTTAGCCTCAAAAAACCTGTTCCTCTTATTCTTACCTGATTCAGGTGCAAGGTGCTGATCAAACTCTGGCTGAAACCGATGAATTGATTCATTGATTTCACCCAAAGTTCTGCCAGGACTTAACCATACATGCTGTGGAGTCAGAAGAGCTCAGACTCTAGGAACTACAGCAAAACCAGGTCTTCCCAGCTCACTCTTACAGAACTGGCTCTCTTCCTGCAGAGAAAGAAAACGCCAGATAATTGAGTTTGCTAAGAAATGTTGCTGGTCTATTTACTGTATCTCTTTGGAGTTGATTAAAAACTGATTTTTAGAAAGCAATAAAATATTTTCAATAAACAGTCCTATCTCACATTGAACTGGAAAACAAACCAAAACAAAACAAACCCAACCATCCCCCCAAAAAAGCCACACAAGGACCTGGAAGAAAACATGTGTGTCTAAGGGTTATGGATTTCAGTGTGTGCATGAAGGGTCTTAGGGGGAAATCATATTGTGTGGCTTTCCAGGGTGGGGAAGAGGAGGAAAAGAGAGGATAACTATTAACATCAACCCCTGGTGCCAGCTCTCTTCCCTGAGGAGTGCTAATGAGCTCATGAACAGCAGGGCTGAATTTCTCCCCTTTCCTTAAATCAGTAAAAAACCTCCCAAACCCCACACCCCATAAACACTGAAATCTGAGGGACTGAGCGTTAGTCTGGAGAGGTGCTGATGCTTCACAAAGCTTTTTGATGGGTGGGAAAACAGCCCTGGTTTAAGCATTGCTGCCCTGTGCTGCAAACCAGGACACGTTTTAGTGGGCTGCAAGTGCAAAGTGGTTTAGAAAGCTGGGTTCTCCACAGCGTGCCATGCCTGGGTCCATGTTTCCTCTCTCACCCCATCTCCACGGTGCTTTTTCCTCACAGAGAGTTTTGTTCTCAGCGCCAGGACACGGGGAGAACATGTGGGGGGATCATTTCTCACTTTGCAGAGCGAGGTGCAGGACAGGGAGACGTTTCATTTCAGCTTGGTCCTTGTTTTACCCCACCCGCAGGTCCCCTGTGTAGAAACAAACTGGAGAGAAACAGTTTAGGGAGGAGGAGATTTAAATGGGATGTTGCAGTTTAATCAAGGCAAAAAAGATTTCTAATATTTCCAGAGCTTTCCCAGCATTTGAGGTGAAGATAAAGGCACTTTTAAAGAGAAGGAAAAGCCACCGGTTTAAGTGGCAAATCCAAAACACTTCAGTGTGAAACTGTTGAGGCAAAATTTGATTTCTTTTCAAGTGTGTTTCCTGAAAAATCACAGCTCAAATCCATTTTGAGGCATTGACTATAATTTATTGAATAGTTCCATTGCTGTAAAGATGTAAGGTTTGGTGAAAAACGGTTGCCCAGCTCTCCTTGGCAGAGACTCCCATTTCTGGTGCTGTTCCACTCCTGCCCTGGTTCACAGGAAGGGGCTGCTCCATGGTGGTACACTGGAGAGAGGGACAGAAGGGGACTTTGGGTGCTCAGGCCTCCATCACAGGAGGACTCTGAACTGGCTAAGGGAAATCAGAGGCTTCTGAGAAAGCCCCACTTTGGTTGCATTGTTGATGGCTTGGAGGCCTTTAGGTCTGAAAGGTCGCTCAGGGAGGCAAAACAATCTCATGAATGAATGGGCCTCTTTGTGCAAGAGCCAACACCTTAATCCCACTGGGGCTGAAAATAACCCAGGAAGAAGGGCTGTCCCACCTTGATTTTGCCCTTGTTCAGTCCAGACAACCATGTCAATGGAAAAAAGAAATAAAGAATGGAAAATAAAGAAGTGTATTTTCCAGTGGCAGGGAAGAAAACAGCTCACCCTTCTGGGAATAGAGCTGTGCCATAGGAACAGGAACTGACTCAACGACATCTTTGGGGATGTGTGTTGGTATAGTGGGTGGACTTGATACTGCAGTGGGTAGAGTGGTTCAGAGAGGAAGGGTGGCATCGAAACCACCTCGTTGAGCATCACCCACCGAGCAGAAGCCTTGAGACATGGTCAGAGTCACGAATGCCCTTTGCCCACCTCTGGCTTAAAGAAACACCAGGAACTGGGAGCTCTGTAGGCACTGAGACTCTCTTTTTTTTCAATGTTGCTCCTGAAATATGAATGTCAAAGTCTGCTGATACCTTGGGATGGGACATGGGGTGAAAGAAAAGGCAGGAACAAAGTTGTGCTTAATCAGGTGCCAAGCAGACAAAGCAAAACCCTTTGATCTTCATTCTGCAGAGGGCACAGCGTCTGAAATCACAACCCACAGTGATTTTTATGTCATACTCACCTTGCTGCATTCTTCCTGGTACTCCTCCCTATAATACCAAGGGTCTGAGGTTATTGCTGCAAAATTACCCGATAATCTGGTTTATCTTTTTTAGGGGAAATAGCAAGCACAACAAGGAAACAGCATGGGTCAAAATCCTGGGCCAGATCTTCAGCTGCTCCACCAAAGGCAGCTTGGGTTTTCATACCTGACATCCGAGTTGTGGTGCACAGCCAAGAGCCAGACAGTCTCTAATGGCCAAGAGCCGTCTGGGAGTCCCTGCCGTTCATGCCAGCTCTAATACTGAGTTTACAGAGCAGCTCAGGGTAAGTCAAGGCAGAGAGAGCTGGGTGACAGCAGCCAGGCACTTAACCAAAGCAGAAAATAACTGTTAAAATTGCCTTTTGCTGCATGTCTCCCTTGTTGTAATTCACGGTGCCCCTGAAGCTGACACGTGTGGAGCAGCAGTAGAGAGTGTAGCTACCTAGTGAATAAAATGGGTTGTGTCAAAAAATCTTGTGTGGGAAAAAAGCAGCAGTCTGGAAATTGAGCTTCTTGAGTCGTTGCAGGAACTAACAGGATTTATTTCCAGTTGTGACTCTGCCCTAGTCTTCCTTTCTGCCTCAACTAGAAAAAACGCCTGATGGCTCCGAGACTCCCACCTCCTCTCCACGCAGGGCATGGTCATGGCTGGGGCTGAGGTGGGAAGGGCTCTGTGGTAGCTCAGTCTTTGGGCAGGGACCAGTGGGTTTATCAGATCACCATATTCCCTGGCTCCATCTCCATGGTTGCTGGCCTCTCACTGCCAGGGGAGCTTGGTTAATAAGTGGCCACTTGTGTGTGGGCTCGTGTTTGGGTCGGTGGCTCCGTGCTGTTCATCTGTGACCTGTGATGGAGCTGATCCTTCATCTCTGGCTCTGTCAATGTAGATCCCTAACCCAGCAGTTCTCTGTTCAGATCCAACATGGGGTGTGAAGGTCCACAAAGACAACAGGGCATGGGAGCCATCTTTCTGCACTGGCTCCTGTTTCAGTACTTGAGGCATCCCACAGCTCCTCAGCCCCATGGACTGGATGGAGGAAGATAGAAAGCACTGCAGAGTGGTCAATGCAAGGGGTCATGTTGGTGGGGTGGATGGGGAGGTCTGTCCCGTACATCCAGTTCAACACTGCTTCTGGCCATGGTGCACCAGCTGTAATAAATACCTCAACTGAAAAGCCCATGTTCAAAGGCTCAGAAGTGTTGGTTCTTGTGAGAATCACCTTTTCATTCCCTCCTGGAAGACAGAGAGATCTTACTGTGTTATTATCTCTTCCTAGATACCAAAAGAGCAGGAATTTCAACAAATTTTCTGCTCTGGCCATGAGGGGGATGTCAGGGTTCAGGCAGTTATCCTGAGACAGATCTATCTGCCTCAGCAGCTGCAGGACAGGGACACTGGAGTCACAGAATCACAGAATCACAGGGGTTGGAAGGAACCTCAAGAGCTCATCGGGTCCAACCCCCTGCCAAAGCAGCTCCCCAGCTCATATTGCACAGGTCGGCGTCCAGACGAGTCTTGAATCTCTCCAGAGAAGGAGACTCCACACCCCCTGGGCAGCCTGTCCCAGGGCTCCCTCACCCTCACTGGGGAAAAGTTCTTCCCCATGTTGGTGTGGAACTCCCTGTGCTCCAGTTTACAGCCATTGCCTCTTGTCCTGTCCCCACAGACACTGAAAAGGGGCTGGCCAATTCCCCCTGCATCCCATGCTTAAGATATTTATAGACATTAATAAGTTCCCCCCTTAGTCTTCTTTTCTCCAGGCTGAACAGTCCACCTCACCCAGCCTGTCCTCACAGGGGAGATGCTTCAGGCCCTTCATCATCTTTGTAGCCCTTCTCTGGACTCTCTCCAGGAGATCCCTGTCTTTTTTATACCAGGGAGCCCAGAACTGGGTCCTTCAGGACCAGCCATGCCGAGGCACCTTTGAGGAGCATCAACTTCTCCACCTCTCAAGGCAGCTTGTCTCAGCTCTATGCAGCTCTCAGAGGAGCAGGGGTTGTGGGATCACTTCCCAAGTTCTCTGCCTGAGCACCTCCATTCTCAGACCCTACTTTTCACATTCTCCACCCAGCAGGAAGTAGCACAGGCCTTTCAGAATGAGGTGTTTATTGACGAGTTCCAGTAAATAACCAGCTCTGAATTCCTTCTCTGACATAACACCTATTACAGCTACAACAACTTTCCTCCTCTGACATGACTGCTGGTTCCCACCAAACAATTGCTCTCTTGTCTGCTGAGCTAATGATGGATGCATACAACCAGTTTCTTGATGTTATGGGTCAGTGTGCAGTCAGCAACAACTCCCTAAATTGGCAGAGTACACCCAGATTTCATGTCAGTGCGTTACTCTT
This sequence comes from Zapornia atra, assembly GCA_013400835.1. Lineage (NCBI taxonomy): Eukaryota > Metazoa > Chordata > Aves > Gruiformes > Rallidae > Zapornia > Zapornia atra. The sequence continues at coordinate 23,665 of VZTU01023136.1, forward strand.
GAGGACATGGAGGATGGATAAGTACCAGCAGCACTGACTCTGCCTCTGACCAAGCTTACTTTACCTCCTCAAAATTCCTGTAAGTCCCCTGACCGCCTCTGGCATCCTTTCCCCTGCAGCCTTGCTAAGGACCATGTCTTCCCACACAAGGTTATCAGATCTCACATGACCCCAGGGGTACCACAGCATCATCCTCCTCCTCACCACCCCCTAGAATTGCCCCAGGGCTGCCAGCAGCTGCCTTCACTTACAAAATACGCCAAGTCCTAATTGGTAGTACAAGAGTTTCTTGTGGGAAGTCTTGAGACCTCAAGTCTTCAAGTCTTGAGTTCATCTTCAGATGCCAACAGAGGAGGAGGAAGGATAAGGAAGGGGTAGACATGGCAGCTTCATACAGTTCGAGGTGAACTGATGCCTGGGAAAGCTGGAATCAAAACTCACCAGCCTTGGTGACTATGAAGCAGGGATCCTTTATTGCAGTGCTGGGCACACAGGGGATCGATCGCTCCTCCCAATGTGTGTGCCCATCAAAGCCAAATTTATCATATTTATACAGATTAATTATACATATTCATTATAATTTCTAAGAAAGGGCAGGGTCATGCAAATTATTCCCAGGAAGTCATTTCCATTAACTCCTCCCAGATAGAGCATGCTCAGGGACACTCAGGGGGTCTTCTGGTGGTCTTCAGGGATGAAGGCTGGACACCTACCTCTTCTCTCAGCGCATGCTCTTTATGGTTTTCTCCATGCTTATCTGGGCTCCCAACACCTGCACAGAGTAGTTAGTCTTTCACTGAGAACAAGATATCCTCTGTCTTTTAATTGGTCGTTAGTCTCATTATTTACGACTCCTCTATCTCCTGCTTCCTCTGGTTTCAAGGCTGTTGCACTATTATGGTTGAGTTTTGTAGCTGCTTTCATGAAACAGCTGATGTGATCACAGCCAAATTCTGCTAAAATTCTAAACTAATCTATTCCTAAAAACACACCAATTCTTCTTTATCTTCAAGGCTGTGACTGTTGCATTGTTCTGGTTCAGTTTTGCTCTGCTCTCACCAGCAGCTTACACAGTTACAGCTTTCTCTTAAACTAGTCTATTCTTAAAGCTATGAAAATTATTATACTAAAGTTGTATTAATTGTCTCTTAAGCTCCACCTATATCAATCTATTCAGCATGATTACTTTCCACTGAATCATTCCCTCCTTTTCAATATCCTTACAAAATAGCCTTTTCACTGAATCAAGAAGAAGAAACCCAACCCAGTAGGCAGCCATGATCATGACCAGTGTTTTCTTCCCTGCCACTGGAAAATACACTTCTTTATTTTCCATTCTTTATTTCTTTTTTCCATTGACATGGTTGTCTGGACTGAACAAGGGCAAAATCAAGGTGGGACAGCCCTTCTTGCTTCTCCTTGGCCACAGAAAGAGCCAAGATGGGGTTTCCACAGACATAATTCATGTTGATCATGTTCTCCTTCTAAGCTCTAGCTCTCCAAAGGCACAACAAAGTGTGAGTCAAAGGGAGGTAAAGATCTTGTCCATGTCTCTTCATAGCTAAACCTCTGTTGTGAAACAAAGCAGCTTTGGGGGCTCTGATCTGAAGGCCAGCTTCACACAGCAGCTCTTGGATCCTTTGAGGTTGCCATGTCTGTGATGCTGCAGGTTTGGGTGATTTTCTTAGAACTTTTTGGATTTGCTTTGCCCAGAACAATTAAACCCATCTGTGGAGGAAGCAAGTCCTGCCAGGTCTCTGGAGGAAGGGTGAGTGGGGAGGAAGGTGCACCCATGGGTCTGAAAAACACTAGAGACTGGTTATTATTTCCTGATACTCAGCACAAAATTACTTTGAAAGTGTGCAGTGATACCAGTTCAAGGAGTTACAACCTCATAGCCTCTGGGAAGGTGTTTTTCCTGACTCACATTGTCTGAGAGATACAGTGAAGTAATTGATGAGTGAGAAAACAAGAAGAAGGAAGGAATCAGATATGGGCAGAACCGAACCGACACCAGACAGCACAACTCTGGACATGGGTCAGCTCCAGGTAAAGGTTTAGATTGCCAGGCCAGGTTTAGATTAGGCCAGGGCAGGTTTAGATTAGATATTAGAAAAAGATTTTTTATTGAAAGAGTTGTGGGGATGTGGCACAGGCTGCCCAGGGAGGGGGCTGAGCCACCATCCCTGGATATGTTTAAAAAAGGGGTAGATGAGGTACTTAAGGATATGGTTTAGCTTAGGATGGGAATGGTTGGACTTGATGATTTTAAAGGTCTTTTCCAACCTTGTGATTCTGTGATAAAGAGTAACCAACTGACAGAACCTGCTGTCCTGGCCCAGGAATGACTGTTTCTTATTTTCAGATTAAGTTCTGGTGAAAGCTGCCAGCTGAGAGTTTGGCAGAATGGAAACTCGGTTTTCTGTGCTTAGAGATGGAAATTCAGTGCCCTGGGATGCTGAACTAACCAAATCTTTCTTTCCTGAGAAAGGGGGCACTGCAGAGACGTTAGAGATTTGGTGGTGCTGTCACCCTCAGGATGTTGGTCCCAGTCAGAAAACAGGCCTGTCCGCAGAGAGATGGATGGTCATGCCCTAACGTCCCTTTCACCAGGCTCCAGCATCCCTCCAGGACCAGAGATATGAAGCCCTTCAGCACCAGTGATGTTTACTCCCTTGATGATGCAAACAGACATCTGGTTTTGCAACAACATTTTGCACCAATGTTTCTTTCAGTAAAATAACGACTTTCTGTCCCCTTGCCTGAGACTCCCCCCCATCCCTACCCCTACACCTCTTTCCCTCTCCCATCCAATTGCACATGCAAATAGCCTGCTTGTCGTCTTCCAGACCTGGTGCTGCATCGTTGAAAACCATCTGGAGAGCTGGGCAGGGAGAAACCTAATGACATTCAACAAGAGCAAGTGGAGAGTCTGGCACCTGGGGAGGAATAACCCACTGTATCAGTACAGGCTGGGGGATGACCTGTTGGAAAAGAGCTCTGTGGAGAAGGACCTGGGGGTCCTGGTTGATGACAGGTTGGCCATGAGCCAGCAGGGATCAAACAGCCAGGGATCTCCTGGAGAGAGTCCAGAGAAGGGCTATGGAGATGATTAAGGGCCTGGAGCATCTCCCGTGTGAGGACAGGCTGAGTGAGCTGGGGCTGTTCAGCCTGGAGAAAAGAAGACTTAGGGGGGACCTAATTAGTGTTTATCAATATCTTAGGCATGGGATGCAGGGGGAATTGGCCAGCCCCTTTTCAGTGTCTGTGGGGACAGGACAAGGGGCAATGGCTGCAAATTGGAGCACAGGAAGTTCCACGCCAACATGGGGAAGAACTTTTCCCCAGTGAGGGTGAGGGAGCCCTGGGACAGGCTGCCCAGGGGGTGTGGAGTCTCCTTCTCTGGAGAGATTCAAGACTCATCTGGACACCGACCTGTGCAATATGAGCTGGGGAGCTGCTTTGGCAGGGGGGTTGGACCCCAGGAGCTCTCGAGGTCCCTTCCAACCCCTGTGATTCCGTGATTTGAGCTCAGATCACTTCTGACCAAACAGCTGATGTGAGAACCTGGGGGGGAGGGAGGGGAGGGGAGAAGAACGACAATATGAAGAAACCCACCACCAGGAGCAGTTTAGGGACAAATCTGACTTGTTCTTCATCCTTCACTCTTGGCTAAAATGACAGAATTGACAACCTGACGTACAGACCAAAATCCCAAAGGGTCTCTGGAGATCCAATGACCAATGGATCTCATCACACATGCTCCGGATTGAGCTGTTGCTATTTGGGATACAGTTAAATTAAACCCTCTTAGAGGCAATGGGTGACCACCTTGGAAAAACCCATACTTTTCTCTGGCATCTGTTGAGGATATCAGCTGGGTAGGAACCCCCAGGCCAGACACATCTTCAGCCCCTTTTTCACTGTCCCTCTACTCCCATTGTCTTGCACATGTAACTGGGCACTTCTGACCAACATCACTCCAGGTTAGGGAACAATAGGTTTGCTTGCCAAGAGGGGAATCATGGTAAACCTCATCTAAAAGAGCAGAAGAACAATGTCATTGTAGAAATACTGCAATTCACTGCATTTCAGCAAAAAGTCTTTGTCATGATGATAACAGAACAGGGCTTTACCCAAATATGTTCTGTAAAGGAAATACTCCACTCTGTTCAGCAGCACAGAGACAGCCAGGGAGAAAATCCAGTTTGTTTCCTTGTTTTCAGCAAAGAGAAACACACACTTGTTCCCAGCAAGA
>VZTU01023136.1:27950-45403 GCA_013400835.1 Zapornia atra
TGGGCTGCGGGCTGGGGGTGGCGGTTGCAAGAAAATGATTGTGCAGTTTATTGTGTTAAATAAAGCCATCTATTTGATTTTATCATGGGAAACAGATACAGTGCAAACACCTCATGCACGTAATTTATTGTGAGTCAGCAGAATGCTCACAAGATAGTGAGTAGCAAAGCAACCAGCACCAGCCCAGACTGTGGGGAATGAATGTTTGTGGTTTGTTTCTTTTTCTGTAAATCGTTTGTTTGCTTGCTCAATCAGTAAGCCATAAAACCTCAATGCATAAGAGTGCCCATCTTTACCTCTCTGGCTTTCACCCTGCCTGTAAGCACAGGCAGTTTATTGATTTCATTGTGCTCTGCCAGTAGGTAATTCTTTGCATGACCATGCTGTCAAAGAAAATACCATTCATGGTTCTTCCTGAAACAAAGCCACTGTCTGAAGCCCAGAGGCTCCTGTAATTTTCTTTCCTTGCTCCATTTATAATGTAAATTATAGATTTCTCTGTAGGTCTGAAGTTGCAAAATGTTTTTAATTTTAACCCCTGGTTTTCCAGTCACCACAAGTTCTGAAGTACTTTCCTCTGGGGCTGGGATGTCCTAGTTTTGATTTACCTGCAGAGAACAGCAGTGCAGGGCAAGATGCTCACTCTGCAGCGACACAGGAGCACACAGACCCTTTTCCACATGGGCCAAAACGTGCTGTGATTTACCAAACCCTGGGCTATTTGGGGGGTGTGTGCTGATCATGGCAGATAGGGAACTCCACATCCTTCTCTTGAGCTGAAATGTCCTCTGCCACCGACATGGAGATGCTCTAACCCACAGAGCAGACGTGGCAAGGAGGACCCAGTACAGGCTGGGGGTGACCTGCTGGAGAGGAGCTGTGTGGAGAAGGACCTGGGGTTGCGGGGGGGTGACAGGGTGGCCATGAGCCAGCAGTGTGCACTGGGGGCTGAGAGAGACAATGGGATCCTGGGGGGGGTCAAAAGGAGTGTGGCCCAGCAGGTCAAAGGAGGTGATCCTCCCCCTCTACTCTGCCCTGGTCAGGCCCCACCTGGAGTGTTGTGTCCAGTTCTGGGCTCCCTGGGATAAAAAAAGACAGGGATCTCCTGGAGAGAGTCCAGAGAAGGGCTATGGAGATGATTAAGGGCCTGGAGCATCTCCCCTATGAGGACAGGCTGAGTGAGCTGGGACTGTTCAGCCTGGAGAAAAGAAGACTCAGCGGGGACCTAATTAGTGTTTATCAATATCTGAAGGATGGGATGCAGGGGGAATTGGCCAGCCCCTTTTCAGTGTCTGTGGAGACAGGACAAGGGGCAATGGCTGCAAGTTAGAGCATATGAAGTTCCACACCAACATGTGAGGGTGAGGGAGCCCTGGGACAGGCTGCCCAGGGGGTGTGGAGTCTCCTTCTCTGGAGAGATTCCAGACTCATCTGGACACTGACCTGTGCAATATGAGCTGGGGAGCTGCTTTGGCAGGGGGGGTTGGACCTGGTGATCTCTGGAGGTCCCTTCCAACCCCTATGATTCTATGACCTTCTGCTTTTTGATTTCTCACTCCAGCAGTTGATGGCCACTATTAAAATAAAACACCCAAAACCTCACTGACCTGGGAAGGTCAGACAGGTTTTCAAGTATTAAAACATGAGAGAAACCCCATGTTGTGGGACTTCACCACAAGTGAAAGTTAAGCCTCTCCTGGGTGGTGGTGGACCTCAGCTGGCACTTAAATCCACTTATTGAACAAGTGTGCCATGGCAGCAGGGCTTGCAGCAGGTGAAGGACTCTGTGCCACACCAATAACCCAGCGTTAGCAGTAGCTGCTCTCCTTGTTTGTCTTATGCAGTTACCTCATGCTCTGTGGCAGCATCCACAGCTGGGATGCAGGTGCACCAGGAGCATGGGTAACTCTCCCAGAGGAGCAGTAGGATTTTTCTGCACTGCCTTACTGGTGACTGTGTCTTCTTTTGAGTCTGGGCCAGGAAGCATGATGGTATTTTAAGACTTCCCCAGAAATCCCCAGGGTAATCTTCAGCTTACCCAGTCTCCTGTGGTTTCCTGCTCTCCTCCCAGCAGGTCCACCTCACCCTGGCAGTGGGATGCTGCGGACTTTCCCCTCGTGCCAGATGGAGCCGATCACTCTGATCCATGCCAGGAGGTCCACAGGGCCCCGGAGAAAACAAGGAGATGCGATGGGAAGGAGGGAAGCCTGGTCCAAACATCGTGGAGAACTCTGTGCTGGGGAGAAGGGCTGGCACAGAGGTTCAGCATCTTGCCTGAGGATGGGCGTAAGAGCAGCGAGGCTGAGCCCTCCTGGCTCGCTTTTCATCTGAGGAGTGCCCTGGGCAGCCCCTGGAGCTGGCAAAGATGAGTAGATGTTTGCTCTGCTCTCACCCCTGGGAGGGACAACACTTTGGGGAGGTTACAGGGACGTGCTGTCCACTGACAGCAAGAGGAGGGAGCTGATTTTAACCTCCGGGGATGAACAGGGGCTCTTGACACACAGAGTGGTCATATAGGTGCGTCCTGGCTGGTGGCTCAGCAAGGCAGAATACGCGCTTGTGTGCAAGAGAAGGGCCCAGTGTGTGCAGAGCCTTGTTTAGCTGTCACAGGGTATGTGCAGGGAGGAGGACATGACTTAATTGCACTTACAGATGCTGGCACAGGCTGGGAAAACACAGGAGGCTGGGAATACCCATCTGTGCCCCAGCAGAGCGAAGAGTGGCTGCCCTCAGCCCAGGAAGCGGAGGGTGCAAGGGGGTTCGCAGGGTCAGAAGGCTGCAGCATGAAGGGGAGCCTGTGTTCAGACCCCTGAACAGCTGCCAAGGGTTTGTAATCAGCACTTTGGGGAGCAGCTTGAATGAAGCAGCATTCGTCATCCGGAGCTGGAGTAAAAGCTGCTATTTATGGTGACTTCTGAATGCAAACTAAATAGCAGGCTGCACCTCACAGAGGATCAGATGGACAACAATCCCAGTGCCAAAGCAAGCCAAGCATGGTTAAAACTGGAGTTACTGTTTACATGTTAGGAATGAAGCGTGGGAGGAATCCAGCCCCAAAAGCTCCCAGGTTTGGCTACTCAGGTCCCCGTGCAGTGTTGAGTGTGCAAGGAGGGAGGGAGGGAGAGAGCTCCTGCCCAGAGATGTAGAGGGGTATATGGCTCAAAGTAGTTAGCAAGGCAGAAAGATGCTCCAAAACAACAGTAAGGAAAAAAAGGGAAGGGGCTTATCCCTTGGGTGGTGGGAGGTGGCACTGGGGTTGTGCCAAGGGACTGGTCTCCCTGCCCAGAGCAGGAGAAGGAACAACTGCAGGGAACTGGCAGAGATCTGATGCTTGGACGCTGCCTCCAGTGCAGGAAAAAACATTACAGAAATCCTCCAAATCAGTAATTCAAGTTTTTTGAAGCCTGCCTCTTACCTTTGGGCCCTAGCTCATTGTTTCCTTGGTTGAGGTCTGTCTATATTAAGAGTGGATTTCCCTCGTCCCTCATTCCCCCTGGGTCTTGTTTGCTTTGAGGGGAGGGAAAGTTCTGCTCTGGTCAGACAACTCACAATACAGGCCTATGGACCAGTGCAGGGATGGCCACTGAGGCAGAGCAGCCAGTGGCCACCTGACCTTCTGCAGGTCCCAGCTTGGCCATGGAGCCACATCAGCCTCTGTGTGTTACGAGGCGCTGAGTGCCCTGAGACCAGCCTGGGCCAAGCAGGGAATGGCTGGGAAGATGCCAAAGAAGGACAGGGCTGAGTGGCTCACTGTAAGCCCTCTCTCAGAGTTACTCCTTCCAATGTTTATTCCTTCCTCTAGTGTTTAGCCATGGAGCCCTGCAGCTTTTGGAGGGCGAATAGCTCGGCAGAGACCAAATGAAACTCGAAGGCTTTTCTTTACGTTCCCAAAAGAGGATTTATTTAGTGGGTTTTTGCAGTTTAAAATACACAGATCTGAAGTGTTGTGGAAGGGGACATACAGGCAGGCATGACATTCACAGTTCAAGGCATGTAGGAAACACAGGCGCTCTGGGAATCCCTGCAACAAAGCATCAGCTCCTGATCCTGCGGGCACTCCGTGGGCAGGCCTCCGGGTGGTTTCAGGCACTTACTGGAGATAAACAATAAATAGCCACAGAAAGCTCCCAGGAGAGATGCTGAGTGGGGAACTGCTGCTGTTTCCCAAGCAGACAAGTGCTCGATTAGGTAAGGTATGGCTTTTACAAGGCCACGTGCTCCAGAGAGGCACAGGATGCCTCGTGTCCTTTAGTGAGAGCAGACGCTGTCCCTTTGCTTGGGGGGAAGTTTCCTTTGATTTCAGACCACTCTGTTCTTCACCTTTTCAAATATCTGCATCACCTGGCCTGCTGGAATGCAGCCTTCTCTCACGATGGTGATGCCACCTTCCCAGAGGAAGAATGAAAATGTTAGGGTAATCCCCAAAGGGTGAGAGAAAGGGAAGGGGATATAAAGGAGTATCTCGGACCAGTAACACCATCCAAAATCTCAGGACATTGAATTAATAGCATTGTGTAGCAAGAGGACCAGAAACTTTGTCAGAAAGAAACACACCTACCAACACTGACCCCACACTTGTTCAAGAGTTGAGTTTTCCACTAAAGAATCCCACTCAAATGACAGCCCAGATCCAGCTAATGACACCTTAGCTTGTGCTGTTACATCATTGTGGACGAGCTCCTCTAATGCCTTGGCTCTGGTGGTCTACAAGGAGTACACACCCTTCCTTCCAGAACCATCCACCCTCCCACTTGCAGCATTTTTGCTCTTATAAGGCAGATTTTGCTTACACAATCTTGTTTCTCCTCACTGCCTTGTTCTCTGTCAACACAGAGGTCCTCCAAGGACACCTTTTGTTTGTTCCTCTTCATCAACATGTTTGCAAATGTCCAGGCACTCAAGAACTGTTGCTCTTGGAGCACACAGTACTGCCAGACTGATACTATTGAAAGGAATGGAAACATCCCAGGAAAAATGCAATTGCTGACATGGAATGGGTGGTTCTTACACTCACTTTCATCAATCTTTGTGCAGTTGACCACAGTGGATGCCACCACCTCATCAGATTCTCCATCACAGAGAACACCCTCCAGCTTGTGGCCAAGACGCCTGTAAAGGGGAGGGGGGAAGAAAAGAAGAGGAAAAATAACAAGAAGCTACAACACCAAACAGGACTTCATATTCCATTGTGCTGCAGCTCCTCTCAGTGCAGGGCATCAGATCATGGTCTATACACCGCTTGAACTTGCTGTCCACCCACCTGGCAGGAGGTTTGTACCATGATAGAAGTGCCAGTGAAGAGGGTACTCACGAGATGACCATGTTGTGGTGTGTGCTGTCAGCCTCTCCACTGGGATTGGCAGAGGTGATTGCCAAGGGTCCCGTCATGTCAATGAGATGCACCAGGACAGTCAGGTCAGGCACTCGGATCATGATACTCTCTGGAGTTCCCACTCTGCTGTAGCCTGCTCCAACCCCTTGAAAGACAGACAGAGGATGCTGGCAGAGGGAAGACTGGCACGACACCCAGCGTGGTAGCAGAGAGACATCTCCTGCTTCCTTTAGAAGTGACCTCACTCTATATCCCAAACAAAATTATGAGTCTTTTTGTATAGTTCCATGATCAGAAAGGAAAAGGAGAAGATTAATGACCAGAGATTGGCTTAGCTGACTTCATGGACATAGGACCTACCTGTATCACAGACTCTAACTCTTTGTGATCATTGCCTACCCTCCCTCACACACCTCTGCCTGTCTAATGTGTGTAGCTCCTACTGTTTCTTCAGCCTTTAATGTTTCCATTGATTCCCAGAAGCCAGACTCGAGTGTGAGTCATACTGCTGCTCACAGTGGTTTGACTTTGTCCCTCTGGTAGGAAGGAAGGGGCGAGGAGAAGAAGGGATGCCTATAGGAATCACATCCGACCCAGAGGAGGCCTCCAGTCCCTGATGCTCTGATGCTCCACCCAGCAGTTGCTCATTCCTAGCTAACAGCTATGGGCTTGAAAGAAGTGACCCTCCCAGTCGATGAGCTGGAGTCTGACTGGGATAAAGAAATCACCATGCTGGCTCACACTGCAAACGAGTCATTCCAGCTCATTAACACTCTCTGCTAAACATTTACCAAGGCACTAAGAGCTCCAGTGCTGATTTCCCAGGATAAAATCAGCAGCATCTCTGTCAACGCAAAGGCTCTGTGGATTGCTGTGCTGAAGGCATGATAGAGGGAGAGCAGGGCTGTTCTGTTCATCTCACCTAACTTCTTTAGCCACTCTCCTTTCTTGATAATGCAGCCAATGCCACCAGGATAAACGTTCTCCATGAATTCCCAAAGCAATGGGCTGATGGGGGGAGCAGCTGCTCGCAACTGGTCCAGGTTTGAAATGAAGATGCAGATGGGCTTCTCTTGAGGCCTGTCCTGAAAAAAAAACCCAACCAACAAACCCAAAACAGAGAGGAGGGAAGAAAAAATAGATGAAGGGAGAAAAATTGTGTTGAAGCTATCAAAGCCCACTGAAATCCTAGTTTTCGTGCCTCCCAAGGGACCAGAAGCTCCAAGGAAGATGCTATCTCTGCACAAAAACGCTGAGCTCAGGAGGGGACAGCACCCTGTGATGGATGCCACAGCTCAGATCTGCAGGTGCAAATTGGAGAAGAGAGAGAACAGGAATCTGCTCTTGGGAAACTCGGTGGGATGCACCCAGATTCCTTGCTTTGGACACAACCAACGCAGGGGCAGTGATGCTCTCTGCTCAGTGCCAGTGTTTTTAACATCTCATACACCAGGGACCTGGCTTTCTTCTAACTTCATGCAGGCATAAATCAAGGTCAAGCCCACCAACTCACAACTAGGTAACAGAAGGAGAGGCTAACCCCCTGGAAACCATCATCTCCATGACTGCTTTGTCAGTTTTCCACTGCTCTGAACTAAGCTTGCTGTAACATGAACAGTGATACAGAGGGAAGAACCAAAAGAGCTCACAGAGAAGGTGTCATTTCAGACCTCAACTGACATCAGCTTCAGTGGGGCCAAATGACTAAGGAACTGGGCATGTATTTACATTCTGTTTATATTATCTCATCCACAGGGAAGGTTAGCACTGGCACCAAAGCAGGACAGAAAAGACTGCCTTTGTTGCTGATGTTCACACTAAGCGCCAGCTGAGATAGTCTGTTATGCTTATTTCTCTGGACTAGCCAGGAAATTGCCTCATGGAGAAGAGACAGGACCAGGCTGAAGAAGCTGTATTGAAGCTGCAAACTTTGGGTCTGATTCCAGCAGGGCATGTCTCCAAAAGTCTGGGGAAATTCAGACCTGGGATTCTGATTCAGCACTTCATGAGACAGAGAAGACAAACACAGGTTTGGACCCAACTGAGGGCTGCCAGGGCTGTTCAGTTTGGGTTTATGATTTGTCCACCTCTGTCCACAGTCTAATTCTGAGTCTTAGGACAACGTTAAACAAGGGGCTCCCATCTCTGCCTCTGTGTGTAATCCAACTACAGGTCATAAGCAGGATCCAAGTAACAAGACAACATCCTTGTATTCACACCTTGATTCTGTAGACCTTCTCGATGGCTTCAGGGTGTTTGCAGGAGGCTGCCAAAGCATACACAGTGTCTGTTGGGACCCCACAGACCGCCCCTGTGTTCAGCAGGTCGGCGATGGTCCTCAGGCCACTCGTACAGTGGGACTTGGGGCAGATACAGGGTGGAGGCTCTTCGGTGCCCTTCTTAGAGCTCTCAGCCTGGCAATAATGGTGGGAATAAGCAAATGTGTGAAGCACAGGGTAGGATTCAGCCCACCCAAATGCAGGTATCTCACTGTGCCATGCTCCAAGGGCAGAGGCAGCACTTCTGGAGATGCTTCACCTAAAGCAGGTGAGATGGATTATAAGGCAGAAGTGGTTAGTTCTGTCCTAGTAGTGAAGCAAGTCAAAGGGACTAGTTTAGGTGCAAACATTTCAGCTGCTGAAGTCTAAAATTATGGGAAATAAATCCCACCCAGCAGGGTGACTGCTTCCTGGAGAAACAGCTGCTCTCCAGAATGACCTACGAAGAATTCTAGGGTATCTTAAATCCAGAGGAACTTGGGTAAGATCAAATTTCAAGAAGTTTCTCATGAGTCTTCATGGTTAGAAACGCTGATTTCATGGAAAAGGTTCTCTGTGGCAGGAAATAGAGCTGTCAGATCAATCAACCCAGTTAGGTGGAAGCGCCTTGCTCAGACGTACAAGACAGTAGGAAAAGTTTAATGTTAACAGAGTGAGGAGCTCTTGCTGTCCACTTTGGGAAACTTTTAACTCTCTAATTCCCTGCTCCCAAGGTTATGGCCTTTAACAAGCAGGTCTTGGACTGGAAATGGCTAATTCCACAGAACAATGGAGACAGGCATTTTGGAGCAAGGTAGGAGTTGTGTAAATGCTCCTGCCCTTTCTCCAAGTTTCCATACATGTTATTTGTAATGGAAGAGAGATTGCTTTCAGCTCCTATCTCCCTACAGATATACTGTGACAGGGATTTTAAATGTCACTAAGAGATCCAAAGGAAGGACATTCAATGGAAATTGGCTCCCCTTGGTGAGACCAGAGACCCCAGGAACTCCCCCCTGACCAGGGAAGCTACACCATCATGCAAATATTCTCTTACTGTGAACAGAGGGGGTCCCATCATCATGAGATCCTTCCCAAACATGCAGTTTGCTAGTGATGCTGTTGCTCCATAGAAACAGATGATGCTGAAGATGCTTAGCATCACAACTGGAAAAAAAAAACCAACAAACCCAAATCAAAACACCACAGAGAGTCAAAGGCAGGAATGGTGATGACAAAGTTTTATTTTCTTTTATGTCTCATGACTTCCCAGCATTGAAAACTTACTTCAGTTTTTCCTGCCATGCAACATTTGCAGTCCAGCATATTTGTGGGTCTAAAAATTCAAGGCATTTCCAGGCTTGCCTACCTGCACATCTTTTGCCATATGGCTTTTTTTTGGCCTCTTTCCTGGTGGAGAAGCTTCTACAAAGCATCTTGCTAAAACACACTATATAGTTACAAATTAAATACTTTCTGCAAAGCCAAAGCTTCAAGAGAACTACAGCCTTTCGTACCAGTGATGCATTATAGTTCATCCCAAATCTTAGCTCCCTAATTAGCTACTAGAAAGTAGAACTGTACACAGCCTCGGGAGGTTGTCTTGATTCAGCAGAATCAGCCACACCTAAGTGTTTGTTAGAAAGCTCAGGGACCTGGGGATAGAATGAGGAAAGGTTTCCTCCTCTAGTAATGGAGCTGAAAGGCTCAGCATCCCTAGCCTACACACATGCCTGCCTTCTAGTACCTGAAGGGAGCTGATAAGCAGGAGGGGATTCAACTTTTTAAAAGGGCAGATAATGGCAGGACAAGGGGGGATGGACTAAAGCTAAAGGAGGGAAGGTTTAGATTAGATATTAGGGGGAAATTTTTTACAGAAAGAGTGGTGAGGGGCTGGAACAGGCTGCCCAGAGAAGGAGTGGATGCCCCATCCCTGGGGGTGTTCAAGGCCAGGTTGGATGGGGCCCTGGGCAACCTTGTGTAGATCCAGGCCTGGAGGTTGGTGTCCCTGCCTGTGGCAGGGGGGTTGGAGCTCTATGATCCTTGGGGTCCCTTCCAACCCATGCCATTCTATGATTCTATGATTCTAGGGAAACATGATGCACTCTTCTGCTTGCTTTTTTACATCTTGAGCTTGAGCAGAGCATCGGTCCCCAACCAGCAGCCCACTCGCTGCCCTCTCTGGGTGAAAGCTTGAGGGCCAAGTTCACCAAAAACTCACTTTCAAATGGCAAAGGGAGCTTCTCCAACGTGAAGAGCAGAAAACAAACAGCCAAGAGCTCCATTGCAAGGGTCATGCAAAGAAGCACCAGGTTAAATGAGGAAGCTGTGAAAAGAAATAGAAACAAGAGGGGCTGATATCAGAGAATGGCACATGAAAAGGTATGTGGAACAGTAGAAGAGTTCCTAAATCAATTTAACTTTCTTTGATTAAACTGAGCCATCCACAGCCTGACTTCCCTGTTTATGGAGGAACAGAGAGGCACAGCTACAGCTTGTTCAGCCCTCAGCTTTCAAAAGACAAGCTGCCAAACCCTTAATCGGCCAGGACACTGTGCTCACATGGAAAACAATTCTCAGGCAGCCAAGAAGTTTCTGATTTACAGCAGCTGGGCTGGAGGGTGACTGCAGAGATATGCCAGTGGCCCAGTCCATCTAACACTGTAACCTCATTTGAACCTTTTGTTTTATTTGAAATATTCTTCCGTTCCCTTAGGACTCTTTTGCCTAAGCCCAGCTCAGCTTCTGTTACTGGCTGTGGGCAAAATATTTCAGTTCTTGCTTAATCTTGATGGAGAGAGCTGAGAGACTCCCTCACTTGAGCATTTTAAGGACCTGGGGGTTCTGGTGGGCGACAGGGTGGCCATGAGCCAGCAGTGTGCCCTGGGGGCTGAGAGAGACAATGGGATCCTGGGATGCATCAGGAAGAGTGTGGGCAGCAGGTCACAGGAGGGGATCCTCCCCCCCTGCTCTGCCCTGGTCAGGCCCCACCTGGAGTGTTGTGTCCAGTGCTGGGCTCCCTGGGATCAAACAGCCAGGGATCTCCTGGAGAGAGTCCAGAGAAGGGCTATGGAGATGATTAAGGGCCTGGAGCATCTCCCCTATGAGGACAGGCTGAGAGAGCTGGGACTGTTTAGTCTAGAGAAAAGAAGACTTAGGAGGGACCTAATTGGTGTTTATAAATATCTTAGGCATGGGATGCAGGGGGAATTGGCCAGCCCCTTTTCAGTGTCTGTGGGGACAGGACAAGGGGCAATGGCTGCAAATTGGAGCACAGGAAGTTCTGCACCAACATGGGGAAGAACTTTTCCCCAGTGAGGNCTGTAATATGAGATAGGGAGCTGCTTTGGCAGGGGGGTTGGACCCCATGATCTCTCGAGGTCCCTTCCAACCCCTGTGATTCTGTGATTCTGTGATCTCCACCTCAGTGACCACAGATGGGATTGATGATCTCACCCCAAGTGCCCCTCAACAGACTATCCCGCGGGCGACTGACACTTACCTAAAACAATTAAAAATGCATTGAGCACCAAAAAGGCGATGGAACCAGCAGTGAACCCTTCGCTGTTGCCTGCACCAACGTTTACCAGGTGGCCTGAAACAGGACAGGTTTGGTTGTGAGCAAACCACGACATGCAGCAGGATGGAAGAATGACATTATCTGCAGGTGGAATGACTGCAGCTCAAACTAATTGGTGATGGCTGCTGCAAAGAAAACCTACCACACCCAAACCTGTTGCTTCTGCAGTGCAAAGCATTCAAGGTATTAACTGTAGAGCTGGTGATGGTTATCCAAAAAATAAAACCAAACTGATGATTTTTACTTCCAGCTTGTCATAACCAAGGTCTGGCTGGAAACATCAATGGCTTCTTGCCATAGCTCTTAAGCAACAGTTTTAACTCTCCCCACAGGTGCCCATTTTAACAGGACCTGACACAACAGTGGTATGGACATGCTGCCCACCTGGAGTGAAATGAGCCCAGGCTCATATTTCTGAGATCTCTCGTGGCTGCAGCTGACTAGGATGAATTGTTCCAGGCTTCTGAAGGGTAAATCCAGCACCTGGAGTTTTCCACTGCCTGAAAAGCATTTCCTGGACTGTTATTCTGAGATAACAGCAGGGAAATCTTGATGTCTGTTGAAGACACAGCTTAGACTCTTGTGGCTGCAGCAATGGTAATTACCTGAGTACAAGCTGGGATGTTTGGTCATTATCTTTTTACATGGAAGTGTTTTGGTAAACCTGGTGTCATTGTGTCTCCTGGGTGAAGGAGAAGACTTTTTTTTTTTTCTTTTTTTTTCCCCTTTTTTTTTTAGCAAATAGAATAGCTTTGAGTAAGAATAATAGCAATCCTGACCTCACATTACCTGCAAACCGAAGCCAGGTCCACGCTCCCCAGAAGGCAGCATAGCAGAATGGAAGAATGCAACCAGACCTTCTCCCTCCTTGAACCTGGATCCTGCAGACATACAGCTGCGTTATGGCTCCTGGGATGAGCACAGAGGGTATGGAGAGCTGCTGCCTGCTTTGGTCACCAAAACTACCCTGGATAGCAGAGAGTGCAGCCAGGCCGTTGCAGATGTAGAACAAGGCGTCTGGCACTTCAGCCTTAGTGCCACTTGAGAAATTCTTGGACCTTGTGAAGAAGATTTTGGCAGCCATCAGTGTGGTTTGAAGAGCTGAGCTGGACATAGCTTGGGCACCAACTGGAATCAAAGCCTTTTCCCCAATGGAGTTGATAAGGCTGGCAAAAGTGGCATACATTGAGAGAGCGGTGCAAAGGCTGCAGGCAGCCCCCAGGAACAGGTAAGCCCCTGGCATTGGGATCTGATGGATGGAAGCAGAGGTGAGGATGACGAATGAGGCATTTTGCAGCATCTCCAGGGTATCTTTGTGGGTAGACATCAGAAACAGCATGCAGGCAATGGCTAGGAAGAACCACCCTCCAAACATTCCTAACCTGCTTTCCTGAGCCTGGGACAGCCCTAGGAAGGTGGTCAGTGTAAACTCTTCCCAAGACACCACCAGCCAGTAGAGGCTGTGGACACCAAACTTGGTAGTGTAGTAGACATCACCTCTCAGATAGCTGTAGAAGCTGGACAGCAGCTGGCAGCAGGAGATGATGGATATCCACACTGCTCCAACACAAAAGTTCTTCATGTACCCAAAGAAGTAAAACGCAAATAAAAAGGCAGAGATGGTATCACAGATGTTGCCTAAGGCCATTGGCTCAGCATACTTTGTGTTCTTTTTCTTTTCCTCCCCAATGGCCTTGGAAGAGCCCTTCTGTGCTGACCCCAGCAGCAGGACATTGAAGAGAGGATGCCCAAAGCCTGGAAGGACGTACCGTTGTGTGATGCCCTTGAAGAGGAGAGCCACCGCTCCGTACAACCCGCACATGACAATGACAAGCTCAACGACACCTGACACTACCAGGGCCCACTGGCCAAACAGTGCAACTGCTTCGAACACCAAGGCAAGTGCAATGGCCCCGAATATGAAGGGCATGATGTAGTTCACTGTGGCTGAGCAGAAGGAGAGGATAAAGGAGATGGAAATGTAGGCCACCAGCCCAGCCACCGCGCTTTGGCTGGCAGAGAGGTGGGCCATGCCAATGGGCAGGAGGTGGCTGGTGTTCCCTGAGGGCAGTGTTATGTTTGGCAAGGAGGAGTGAGCGGCCACAAGGATGTGTGTAGCCCCATAGCTACTCCACAGAGCGGAGAAGGTGAGAAAGGCTGCGCCTCCGAGGTGGTCGTACTTCCGGAAGGCCAGAAATCCTGCCAGGAGCTGGACAAAACCTCCGATCAGGATGAGGTGGACACCTGGGAGACACGTGAAGAGGTCAGGTGGGAAGCAAGCCATAAAAAGGCTGGAGTTGCAGGAAGCCGTGCCACGTCTCTAAGCTCTGAAGGGTGTCCCACTGCAGGTCCCATAGCCTGCTTGTGACCAGCGTTATGGCCTCTATCTTCCCCTCTCTTCCCACCAAATTTCTGTGCTGAGCCTTGGTGCCTGGCCACTGAGCCCCATGGTACACTCCATATGGTGAGCAGTCCAGGGATGGTTTGGATTTATGAAGGTAGGGGAATGGTCCGAATCCTTAATGGATCATATTCCTGGCCGAGTTGCTGGGGAGGGAGGAGCAGCTGCACTAGGGAGCACATAGACCTTCTGTATGCTGGGGAAGGCCCACATTTCCCCACCTGTCCCACTAATGCTGTCTATTAGCCCATAGACTCCATCCCACCTTGTGCTCTAGGGGAAAGTTCACCTCCAACCAGCGGCCCCGGGTGTCCCCCAGGAGCAGTGCCACCCACCTGCAAGGATGTCCTCTGCCTCCTGGGGCCTGAGGCCCGTGTGTGCCACGGTGAAGTTCTGCAGGCAGAGGAGGAAGGCGCTGACCACGTTTGCAAGGAGCCCCAGCACCGCCGGCTCGCTGTAGAAGACAGCTGCGAAACCCGCCGTGCTCGCCATGGCCCTTCCAGACAAAACAAGAGCGTCAGCAGTCGCCCCCACAACCTCACCATCGTCGGTGTCTAGACCAGTGCTGCTTTGGCTCGGGCTCCCAGCCAGCCTCCAGAGCTGTGTCCCTGCTCCAAGGAGGGAGAAACTGGTGACAGGCTCAGGTGTTTCCCTAGTCCCTTCCCTTTCGTTGCTCCAGACAAAGGCTCAATTCAAAGCAGAACTTTAGGTGCCTACTTTCCAGAGTCCTATCCAGAAAAAACACACACAACCTATTTAGGCTACCAAGGATTTCTGGCAAAAACATGTTTAGGTGCCCCAAAGCGCTGCAGGTGGCGGTGGTGATGGTTCCTGCCCCCTCTTCTCCAGGCTGCTGGAGATGGAGAGGAATGAATAGCCTAACACAAATGAACAAACATTCAGATGAAACCCACAAGGTATTTTTGAGCCATTCCAGGACATTTCTTATCCACTGTTACAGACAAACAGGCAGGCACGATGCACACATACACAGTCTCCCTTCCAGATGGAATTTTCCAGCTCCATCCCTTTCTTGAAGCCCCAGTGACTAAATAGTCTATTTTCAAACCCTTCATATTTCTACCATTAACTCGTCTATTTGCAGGCAGCCCCCACATTTCCATTCCTCTGCACTCCTGGGTACCATGAGCTGGAGTTTGCTCTCTGGAGGTTTTTGTTAGGAAACAAAGATGAAAATAAAACAGCAATGTTCTTGTTATTTTGCTATTTTTAGAACTTTTTATGACCTAAAGGAGCTGGAAAAGGAGAGGGTGATGTATTCTGTTCTCAGCCATTCCAAAGAAGCCAAGAGGAAAGAAAGGAAAGTGTGTAGTGCTGCTATTGATATGGGAAGAGAGGAGGAGTGAAGGAGCACAGCCCAAAGAAAAAATATTTTTGTGAATATTAATGAACTTAAATCCCAGTGTCTATTCTTAAAAGCATGGGATTCCTGGGCAGGCATAAGTGTTTTGGAAACATTGGTGGCCTCTGGATTTTTTTGTTCCATTAGAACCCCCATGTTTTCCTTCTCTCCATTTATTCTAAAGGATGTGATTTTCACTAAAAAAAAAAAGAATGAAGGATAAATTGTCTCCTAACAGTTCTGAACTGGTTCAGCAATTTAAACCCTCATGAAATGTGGAAAGGGTGAAAAATTTCAAGTGAACCCTGGGGGGCAATTAACTCATTCAATTATTTGTTGTGCTGAAAGTCACTTTTTTTTTTTTTGATTCAGGGAGTTCTTTCCAAATCGCATTTCTGCAGGAGTGACACTCGTTTAACCTCAAGTATCTGTATAAACTACTGACCTGAAGGAGGGCCTAAGAAAAGACACACTCTTAGGAAGAGCTGAGCAGCTACCTGTGCAGCTCATTGAGTCGTCTTTTGTTTTCCTCCAAATGGCATTCAGATATAAATGTTTTGGGTTAAACAGTTATGCTTGGAGGCCAGCCACAATATTAAGTTCCTCCAGATGTTTTGCTCTGAAATAGCTCAGGCTGGCTTTCTAGGCATGCTGCAATGAGCCCCTGTTTTGAGTCGGTCCCTGGAGGAGGAGAAGATGGGCTCTCTGGAGGGAGATGGGCTGGCCAAGGTGACTGCTCAGCTGGCAGAAGTGGTGTTCAATTTGCCAAGGCTCACTTTGTCCCTGGTTGCAGTGTGGCTGGCTGTGCTGGTGGTTTGAGAGCCTGTGACAGGCAGCTCAGCTTTGTGAAGGAAGCAGAGACACGACTGATAGAGATGCTTCCCTCTGTTTGCAGTGTAATGCTTCCTAGGACATCAGAGAAGCAGGTAAAGGAGTAGCAGAGGATGCCATATCAGGCTATGGAGGTGTAAAGGGAAAGGATGGCAGAGAATTTAGACCCAGATATGGAAAAGGAGGAGGATGAAGGAGCTTCCCTTGGGAGGAGAAGGTTTTGGGGTTAGAAACAGACCTACCCACAGCATCCCCCCACGCTGCAAACACTGACTTGTGGTCTCTGTCCTGAGACCATTCCAGCATTTGTGCATTGCTTCCCCCCTCTATTTCATGCAGCATAAAGACACAACAGAAAATTAATGAAAGGTACTCTGGAGCCTTGCTTGCCCCTGGGAGAAAACCTCTCATCAGATGTCACCCTCTGGTTTGTACAGGTGCTGCCTCTGGCACTTAGAAAGGACCTGTTCCCCTGCGCACACACCTCGCTCCATGCAAGGAAAGACTCCCAAGTCTTTCCTGTGGGACTGATGCAAAGTAGCTCTTTGGGTGGACATCACACAGGCAATGCAGGATGGTGTGGGAGCAAATGGGACGTCACTGTCCAATGTGTAAAGGGTTAGTGGCTTTCCATACCCACCAGTACCAGCCATCAGAGCCACAGTCTGGGTAACCGCAAGGATGGAGATCTGGGGCACTGCCAGGCCTTTCAGAGAGGGAATGGATAGGACAACCTGGGGTGATCCTTCCCTTGCTGGGGCAGCCCGGGACAGTCCCTCCCTCATACAAATCCCTCACACAGCAAGGGCAAAGCCAAAGCCATCCTCTCACTCACTCAACCTCCTCCATCTCCTTTCCTTCTCCTGCTTGCCCCTGACATCCTTCACCCTGGGGTCTGCAGGAATGGCTTGTGAGGTCCTCCCTCCACCCTGGCTCTTCTCCCCTCACCACATCCTCTGAGCCATGCCCACGTGGCCAGCGTGCCAGCTGGGCTGCAGCCTCTGAACACCTTTTCCTTTACTTGCCACTTAGTTCACAATATCCTCCCTTCACCTCCTCCAGAAAAAGTCCTTCCCCTCTGCAACCCCTGTCCATCCTGCTGTCACACCCAGGCTTTGTAGACATCACTGCCTGCCTCTACCTTGCACTGACATCTGCTGCCTGTGCTGCTTTACCTCGAGTAACATTAACAGGAACGTGGTGCTGTGTGGACATTGTCTCCACAGGAGGTTGGAGCAAGGCTCAGCACTCCATGGGACACACATACAAATACCAAAGCCTTAGATTTTCAGACCCTTATTCCCCAGTGGCATCTCACGATTAGTTTTCCATCCCACCTTATTCATGATAACAAATGTTTACACAGCTCTGAGAAAACACCGTGTCTCTCAAGACAAACACGTTAAGAGAATGAAATGCAATTCCTTTTGGATAAGCACACAGCAAGATTAACAGTGCACAACAACTCCATGCAGCTGGAATAAATATCACAGCCCTGGCTCTCCTCTGGTGAACAACGTTGCCTGAGATGTTCACAGTGGTCAAGGGTCTGCCTAGTAGAAAGTTCAGGCTGGTTTTAAATGCAAGATGTATCACCCCAGGCTGTTACTCTGTGCAAAATAATATGCAGCATGTTAAATGTCCCCATGTTTCACTCTTGGACAAAGCAAAAAGCCATGGCATCCCCC
>VZTU01023136.1:45435-68309 GCA_013400835.1 Zapornia atra
CTCCCCCCCCCCCCCCCAATTTGTGAATGAAAGGTCCCAACATCTCCTGGAAGCTACAGAAGTCATGTCTGCACTAACATCTCTGTGAGCCGGCGGCACATGGCAGGCAGCACTGAGCTGAAAAGGAGGAGAGCTATGAAAAGACTCAGCCAAATGACTAAACACTGAACGTATTCAAGAAAAGCATCAAATCAAAACACCAATGCCACGCTTCTCCCTCTGCAGCTTGGATTACCTGGTTTGGTGACACTTCAGCTCAATGGGAGGATGCTCTTGTCCCTCTCATTTCCTGGTAAGTACCAGTTTTATAGTCCTCCCCTGTAGGAGGAGCCTGTGGCCAGTTACTTCACTCATTGGCACCTGTGGCATTTTGGAGACAAGAATTTCCTTGAACTTTGTCAGTTATTGTCCTAAATCTTTTTTTTTTTTTTTAAATATTATTTCCTGAAACCTGAGGGGTTTCCCTTCTGCTCAGCAGAAAAAAACCACCCCTCCTCATCTATTCCCCCCACCCTCTCACTCCCCAGAGGCTGATGTCATCACACTTGAAATTCAGTTGCAAAAAAAACCAAAAAAGCAAATTGCCTTTCAGAAGCATATATAAACCCTGACACCAAAGCACCTTCCAGACAAACACCTCTCCCATCGCTCGAATAGGGCAGTGCAGAGCTGGGCACTAAGCACTGGTAACAGCCACCAGCATGGTCTACTTCACCTTACAGGTAACTGCTATTTCATGTACCAAACCTGCTCCTCTCTAACCTTTCCTTTCTCACTTTAAGGAGGTAATGTCGTTTCCCTGAGCGGCTCCAAAGCCATTAAATGGGAACCTGCCCTGATACTAACAGCATCAGATGGTTTTCACAGACACTTTATTCATAGTTACTAACCTGTTCCTTCCATCCTGTTCCTTTTACGTGCCCCAAACATGGTTTGTACAGTGCAAAGCTGGGGAGGGGGGGGAAGTTGTTGTTGTTGTTGGGACATGCTGTGTGGTGGTTATTTATTTCTCCTCGTGTCCACTCTGAGCTGGTCCTGCAGCCGTTACAGGATTTAATGGTAGGGCTGCAAAGGCTGTGCTGCCCCTTCAACCCTGCTGCTTCATTTCCCTGGCTGTTCCTGGCACCTTCCTTGGACGGAGCTGTGGAAAGTTTTGCGGGTTTGTTTTGTCTCTCCTTTAAGTACGTTGTTGGTTGTATCTGCTGGTTTGATCTGTGTGAGTGCCTTGCAATGCCATGGTAGAGGTGCAACCCCTCAAACGGCTCTGAAAAACTTCAAGGACCGTAGGTGACAAAGGCTCTTTCTCTGTCTTTACTCTAGAAATCCCAGAAGTTCTTGGCAAGCTCCCGGCAAGTTCACAAAACTGCTGCTCACGGTTTGTATCTCTCTGCAGAACAGCAATCCCTGTCCTTTTCTAAAGAGCAGCCCAAAAGAATCATCTTATGATTAAGAAAAAGCCCTGGGCTAAGCGTGCTGAGAGGAACTGCTCAAAGTCTTGGAAGACAAAGCATGCTTGGGAGGGCTGCTGGTGGTTATTGCCCTCGGTTGGTAAAGAGCAAGGAGAAAAGTAACAAGTGGGAAAAACAGAGATTGCTGGTCCTGTGCTAAACCAGACACTTTAACTGCTGTAGAACCAGACTTTCCAAATTCCTGCCCTGACTGTAAATGTAAGATATCTAAATTGTAGCTGTCAGTGGGTTGCTCAGATCTTTAACTCTGCCAGGATTTCTCTGTTACATCTGACCTTGCTACTAACACTGCTCGAATGGGTTCAGGGATCCTGCTCCACATCTCCCAGCCAGTGTGCTGCCTCCTCCAGCACTGCCTGTCTGAGGCTTCCCAGCTTCAGGCAAGCGAAGCAGAACTTTGCTGCGTGGCCACTTGGGCTGTTACAAGTTTGTCTAGAAACTTGATTTTAAAATGTGCTATTAATATAATAAATGTGATGTGTGTGTTAGTTAATGAGCACTGGAGAACAAGAGGAATCATAATAATAGTAATTATAATGATAAGTAATAGTAATTATAATAATGATAAGAATGGTAATAATAAGAATAAGGGTAAGGGTAAGAGTAAGAGTAAGAATAAGAATAAGAGTAAGAGTAAGAGTAAGAATAAGAATAAGAATAAGAATAAGAATAAGAATAAGAATAAGGGTAAGAATAAGAATAAGGGTAAGAATAAGAATAAGAATAAGAATAAGAATAAGAATAAGAATAAGGGTAAGAATAAGAATAAGGGTAAGAATAAGAATAAGGGTAAGAATAAGAATAAGGGTAAGAATAAGGGTAAGAATAAGGGTAAGAATAAGAATAAGAATAAGAATAAGAATAGGAGTAAGACTAAGAGTAAGAATAAGGGTAAAGTAAGAATAAGGATTAAGAATATGAATATCAATAAGAATAAGAGTAAGAATAAGAGAAAGGATAAGAACAAGAATAAAAGAATCCGTGCAGACCTGTTTCCTCTTGGATAACCTTCTTAGACAGACCCTTTTTTTTTTTGTGGCTGTAAATTGTGTCCTGCAGCTGCCAGACCAGCATAAAAACACCAGAGTCATGAAACACTTTTAACTGAAGGGTTAAAAAAACCCCATCCCTGCTTGCTGAGGTGACAAAGAGCAGCTGATGACGGGAAGGAAGCAATCGAAACTTTATGGGGTGCAGTGTGATTCGAGCAGATTTCCCTCCAGCCTAGTTCAGCTTCCCTGTTTCCTTCTCCTCAGGGGCGTTGGTGCTTTCAGTTGTGGTTTACTGAAGATGCTCCCAGACTGCACAGAGCATTATTTATTTATTTGTTTTATCAGCAGAGAGTTTCCAAACTGCTGAGTGTGGGGGATTCCTATAGCAATATATTTCACGGAGCCCGCTGCAGGGGATGGATTTTACTTCAGTGAGTCACAGCCATGATGGCATTCTCAGCTGTGTTTACAAGTAGTTTTTAGACTCCTGGGCTCTAGGTGAGTCCAAATACATTTGCAAGCAAACTGTGAGTCAGTAGGCATGACATTTAAGAATGAATACTTGCTAGTGAAATTAGGGAATGTTTTGTGGGGTTTTTTTTTAATTGGGGAATGTTTCTCTTTGAGAAAAAAAAAATAACATGTCATATGTAGCTGCTGATTTGGATGAGGTTTTCTGTAAGGTGTTGAAGCAAAGGATTTTTATTTTCTTGCTTCATTCATCTTGACTTTTTCATGTGATTACTTTCATTAGGACATTGATGCCATCTTTTATCTGTGTGCACCTGTGGGTGTATCCCCCACATCCATATACACACAGATTCACAATCATGTGGATGTTAGCTATATTGGATTTTATAGTTTTTCTATTGATACTATAAATTACAATGGGTGATAATAAGTGTAATTCTATGAATTATAAATTCAGCAAAACAAAGCAATTTGCCACTGAATTGGGATAGTACAATAGTCCCAAACTGGATAAAATCTACAGAATTTTAACACCTTCAAAGATTTGGAAATGGTGACAACCAAATCCAAAAGCATCAAGTGCTTTGTGCTGTCTGCCTGCCTCTACCTTACAGGTCATAAACACAGGCACCCGTTTTGCCTTAGGAAGCTCCATCTGTTGCTTCTTATCAACCAGCAAAGTTGTTTTCAGAGACAGGAAAAACTCCTTCAAAGATCAGGCTCAGGAGATCTCCTTGCTTAATCCCTTTCAGAAGCCTAGGCTGAATTATTTATTTTTTTAAAGCATCCTTTTGAATACATAAGGCTTAAGAGCTTTGCTGGCTGAGGCAAGACACTTCTTTGCCTTGCAGGACCAAACTTCTGGATAAATCCAGGTTTAGGGACTAGTCTTGCTTGCCAAAAAATAATAGAAGCTGTAGGAAGTTTACTTTTTATGTGATCCACTCCTAACAGGGCATCTCTGGTAATGTAGCCAGGGCACCTGCACTGCCTGTTCTCCAGAAAGGGACATAATTTGTATTGACCCCCCAGAAGATGGTTGTTTGAAACCCGGGGTGAGGGGGGGGGACTGAGCCCTGACACTGCTTCACTTGGACCTTCCTGAAGCAAGATGCTGGGCAGACCCTGCACTCTCCACCTGCCTTTGCCCTTCAACAAACCCAGTGTGAGCGGAGGGTGAAGACCTGTGAGCTGTCAGGACACGCTCCACATGTGTCTTTACACACTCCCCTCTCTTTTGGTGCTGCAGTGGTGGCCAGGAGCGCTGCGGAGGAGACCGTGACCAGCAGCTTTGCTTCCTTCATCCATGAGGTCCGACCTGAGCACTTGTCCAAGACCGTCTGTCACAGAAGCAAGAGGATGATCCTTGACAGCATTGGGGTTGGCCTTGTGGGCAGCACGACGCCGGTGTTCGATATCGCGCTGCAGTACTGCCGGGTAGGAAGAACCTCATGCTACCGTGGTTCCCACCCTGCCATCACCACCATAAGCAAGGGTTTATTTCATCCCACTGTAGGACTTCTGCCTTGCAGTAGAGGTGTGTTCAGTTCTGGGCTCCCTGGGATAAAAAAGACAGGGATCTCCTGGAGAGAGTCCAGAGAAGGGCTACGGAGATGATGAAGGGCCTGGAGCATCTCCCCTATGAGGACAGGATGAGTGAGCTGGGACTGTTCAGCCTGGAGAAAAGAAGACTTAGGGGGGACCTAAATAATGTTTATCAATATCTTAGGCAGGGGATGCAGGGGGAATTGGCCAGCCCCTTTTCAGTGTCTGTGGGGACAGGACAAGGGGCAATGGCTGTAAACTGGAGCACAGGAAGTTCTGCACCAACATGGGAAAGAACTTTTTCACAGTGAGGGTGACAGAGCAGTGGAATAGGCTGCCCAGGGGGTGTGGAGTCTCCTTCTCTGGAGAGATTCCAGCCCCATCTGGACACCGACCTGTGCAATATGAGCTGGGGAGCTGCTTTGGCAGGGAGGTTGGACCCCATGAGCTCTCGAGGTCCCTTCCAACCCCTGTGATTCTGTGATTCTGTGATTCTGTGATTCTGTGATTCTGTGATTCTGTGGTTCTGACATCACACAATCCCTGCTTCACTCCAGGTCATCACCTGACTGTCTCTCCCTTTCACAGGAGCTGTACTCTTCAGTTGCCATGAGCTCTGTCTATGGCAGGCCAGGCATAAAGCTCTCCCCAACGCTGGCTGCATTCACCAACGGAGTTGCGGTAAGATGGGCTCTTCCAGGAGCAGCTCTGCTTTGCAGTGTCTTCAAAGACACTCGTTAGTCTTACAGAGAGTAGACTGGTGACTGGGAGGGGTAGTGGGAGGCAAGAAGTCATGGGCTCCTCTGCAGTCTTGCACATCGCTTTAAGAGGGACCCACCAGCCATCACGGGGACCAAAAGGTGACTGGGTGGATGTTGTTACAGACATAGCCTCAGCAATATCAGCAAGGACCCCTATCTCCCTCAGCTGCCAGACCCCCACACCAGCATGTCCTCATCTCCATTTCTCTGGCAGACTCACTCCATGGATTTCGATGATACCTGGCACCCTGCTACTCACCCATCGGGGGCTGTTCTGCCAGCTCTTCTGGCAGCTTCCCAGATGTTACCTCCAAGCAACAAACCCAATGGCATGGAGTTCCTGCTGGCATTTAATGTGGGCCTGGAAGTGCAAGGAAGGCTCATGCATTTCTCCACTGAGGCTCACAACATTCCCAAAAGGTAAACTCCTTTTCTTTACCAAGTAGGAAGAGGGTTGGTGAATCTGTTAACAGGCCTATGCTGGGTTTCAAAATGTTAGTTTAAGTCCAGCAGAACTCAGGATCAGCATAAAGCCCCACTGAGACCCAAATTCCAGTTCTGCCAGTGCTGGTGAGGCATCACTCAGTTCATATACATTTGGTGACCTCTGGTGATCCTGCCTTAAAAATAACGGTCTACTACACAGTCTGCAGTGCATCATCTAAAGAAACCAGGGCAAGAGCACAGGACAGGCAGCTGGTCACAGCCATAGAGGCAGCTTAACTGTGAGCACAGTCCCTGGCACAATTTCTGCCTGTGCCTACTGCCATTCACCAGGCAGTGCCCTGCTGTGGTCCAAGGGATAGCATCGATCAGGATCTGCTACCCTTGGGCACATTGGATGAGGCCACCTTATTTTTCTGGTGGGGGAAGAACACTTGTCTCTATGGACACAAGCCAACTAAAAATTGCTTTCTGGAGATGCTGAGCTCACTCTGTTGTCTCCAGTGAAGCTTTGAGTAGATGCTTAGTTTTTAGATGGCTAAATTTTTGCATTAGGTGAATCCCACCTGCACCAGAGCCGTGAGGGATTTCCACTGTCTGACTTGGCAGTTCATTTTGAGTCCCATAGGCAGGTCTGGTAGGTGAGGTGCTTGGGTGTTCCTTGTGCCAAACAGGTAGGTTTGGAGAGGGTTCAGAGGAGGCCACGAAGATGATTAGAGGACTGGAGCACCTCCCCTACAAAGAGAGGCTGAGGGAGCTGGGCTTGTTCAGCCTGGAGAAGAGAAGGCTGTGGGGGGACCTCATTGCAGCCTGCCAGTCCCTGAAGGGAGCAGAGAAACAGGAGGGGATTCAGCTTTTTAAAAGGGTAGGCAATGGTAGGACAAGGGGGAATGGATTGAAGCTAGAGGAAGGAAGGTTTAAATTGGATATTAGGGGGAAGTTCTTTACAGAGAGAGTGGTGAGGTGCTGGAACAGGCTGCCCAGAAAGGGTGCCCCTTCTCTGGGGGTGTTCAAGGTGTTGGATGGGGTCCTGGGCAACCTTGTGTAGCTCCAGACCTGGAGGTTGGTGGCCCTGCCTGTGGCAGGGGGGTTGGAACTCTATGATCCCTGGGGTCCCTCCCAACCCAGACCAGTGTGTGACTCTATGATCTGCAATTTCCCCTTTAGGTTCCACCCTCCCTCGGTGGTTGGCACCATGGGCAGTGCTGCGGCCACTGCAAAACTGCTCTCTCTCAGCACAGCCCAGTGTGCAAACGCTTTGGGCATCGCTGCATCCCTTGCAGGTGCACCCATGGCAAACGCTGCCACTCAAGCCAAGCCATTGCATATCGGAAATGCCACCCGCCTGGGCTTTGAAGCAGCACTGCTGGCTGCCCGAGGCATGGAGGCTAACCCCCTAATTCTGGATGATATCCCTGGCTGCTCTGGATTCAGTGCTTTCTACAGTATCTATCAACCCAAACCACTGTCCACACCAAATGACCATCACGAGTTCCTCTTGGAGAAGCAGGATATTGCTTTCAAGCGCTTCCCAGCCCACCTGGGGATGCACTGGGTGGTGGATGCTGCCTTGTCTGTTCGGAACCTCTTCATCAACTATGCAGGTTGCTTCTCACCCTCTTTGATTCGCACCATTGTGCTGAAGATCCCAGTGTCCAAGTACATCAATCGGCCTTTCCCCAGCTCTGAACACCAGGCTAGACACTCCTTCCAGTTCAATGCTTGTGCTGCCCTGTTGGATGGTGAAGTGGGCCTCAGCTCCTTCTCAGAGAGCAGCATCCACCGGCCTGAGCTGAGGGAGCTTCTGGACAAAGTGGTGGTGGAGCACCCTGAAGATAACGTGGCCAACTTTGACAAGATGTACGGAGAGGTGGCGCTGCTCCTGCACACTGGGGATGTCCTGACAGGCAAGTGTGACACTTTCTATGGGCACTGGAGGAAGCCTCTGAGCAAAGAATCGCTCTTGAAGAAGTTTCGATCCAATGCCTCTCATGTGCTTCCAGAAGAAAAAGTAGAAACCATCATCACTATGGTTGACAGCATGGAGAACTTGTCAGATAGTTCCCAGCTGGCTTGCAGCCTGTGAGGGTAAAGCAAGTGGGGTTTTGATAAGGGATGTGCCCTGATGAAACTCTGATTCCTTTCTTCATTGGTGCTTTACTATTGATTTCCAATGACAGGAAAGTTCCCACCCCTTGAAATCAAAGTAGATGCTTTAATACCAAAGGAGCCCACAAGGAAGGAGATGTGTCTGTGTCAGTAATCAGTACACAGATTAAATTTCAAGCCATGGCTGATGCTGTCTGAGTAGCTGAAAAGCCACAAAGTACCAAAAAACCCCCCAAATCCCATGGAAATCTGTGAGAATCCTGGGGTTTCATCTGGAAGTCCATTCCCCAGAGGGAACTGTGTCTAGATATTTTTTAAACCTGCAAGCAAAGGGTTTTTTTTTTTTCTGTGCAGAATGCCTAACTGCTGAGTCTGGGAAGAAGAGGAAGTTCAACTCCAAAATGTGTGCTTTTTTAAGTGCTCTTCTGGGCACTTTTCAGATCATGGTTAGTCAGTCATGCTGACCAGATGAAAAATCTATCAGCTACTGTAAACAGCCCTGCCTGCAAAACTCTTGGGCAGAGAAGGATTTATTTTTTCTTTTCCAGTAAAACCCTCCCATTTCTCCAGCACTTGGGAAGTGTTTGTGGCTTTGGTCTGTACAAGGGATGGTTCAAGGACCCTTGAAACCTGTATGTCTTTCCTGAGCGAAAGGCAATCAATAGGCAAGGAACCCTACATCAGTCCTACAGCTCCTGTGGGGTGGCCCCTGCCAGTCCTAGGGCTGTGCCACATCAGCCCCTGGCTTTGAGCAGGATGCCCAGGTGCCTGTTCAGAGCTGGCCCACCAGAGGTGTTCTCTATAGACCATGAGGAGATGGGCACCTCCAGATGGTGACTTGGGATACAGAGGCTGTGACTCACATTGGGAAATTCCTGTTTCACTCCCCTCAGAGGAGAGAAAGCTTACAGAGACTTGGTTCTTCACTCACCTATCCATCTGGGGTGAAATCAGTACTCATGCTCCTGAGTAGCCAGTCACTGAAAGGCTTCCTTACCCTGTATCCTCTCTGATCAGTGAGGTGGAGAGCTATGCAACATTCCCCTGCACATCAAACACGTACTGTGACTGCTGATCCAAAGGACTCATTTCCAATATTACCATGATATAGGTACAGAATCTCTTGCAGAAGTGAGGGCTGGTTCCTTTTTAGCTTGCTGGTAGTGGTCTACGCAGAGAACTTCCCAGCCAGAGCAAAACTGTTTGCCCACCTGTTAATCCACTCTCTCACAATCTAGAGCATACCCACACTGAATCTTTTTGAATAAAGAACTGAAGTAAATTAATTTTCTGAATAAAGATTTAATGCTACGTTATGATTACCATCAGGTTCTCAGTTTTAATCTGAACATATGCAATACAGAGGCTTTTCCAACAGATGGGGAACCCAGATGAAGCTAGGACAGAGCCAGTGAGAAGGCTGACCTGTGGACAGTGATTTCTCCAGAGTCATATATTTACATGGAGCCCTGTAGGCTGGTATCCCTGGTGGGAACAATAGCTATTGGCCAGCAAAGCCTGGTTGTGGTTAAACATGATCTCTCAACAAAGAGAAGTTACCCAGTGTTTCTCCATTAAGCAACAGATTTCAAATACTTGCTAAGTTTCCATGAAAAGCTTCTAGTTTCCCTTAGTTCAAGCCAGGGGTGAGATCACCAAAACCATCATTCCATGTTTCACAGCCCAATGAACTGGAAGCCCACAGACCTAGTGCCTTCCAGGTCAGCCATCAGCTCAATATTTGTCAAGGGAATCAATACATGTGACAGGACACACATATTGACTGCAGATGGGCTGCAGTGGAAGGAACAATGAGTCTCAGTGGATTATTGGTGGTTTTGGTGTCCTAACATTTGTTCCAATGTTCTCATTTCCATGCCTTCTGCTCTGTGCTGCCGGGGTGCCATGTAGCAGTGAATCATAGAATCATAGAATGGTCTGGGTTGGGAGGGACCCCATGGATCATAGAGCTCCAGCCCCCCTGTCACAGGCAGGGCCACCAACCTCCAGGTCTGGATCTGCACAAGGTTGCCCAGGGCCCCATCCAACCTGGCCCTGAACACTTCCAGGGACGGGGCATCCACTACTTCTCTGGGCAGCCTGTTCCAGCCCCTCACCACTCTCTCTGGAAAAAACTTCCCCCTAATATCTAATCTCCCCCTTCCCTCCTTTAGCTTTAGTCCATTGCCCCTTGTCCTGCCATTATCTACCCTTTTAAAATGTTTAATCCCCCCCTGCTTATAAGTTCCCTTCAGGTACTGGCAGGCTGCAATGAGGTCCCCCCACAGCCTTCTCTTCTCCAGGCTGAACAAGCCCAGCTCCCTCAGCCTCTCTTTGTAGGGCAGCTGCTCCAGCCCTCTGAGCATCCTCGTGGCTCCTCTGACCCCTCTCCAAGAGCCCCACATCTTTCTTGTATTGGGGCCCCAGCTCTGGACACAGGACTCCAGCTGGGGCCTCCCGAGGGCAGAGCAGAGAGGGACAATCCCCTCCCTGTCCCTGCTGCCACCCCTCTGCTGATGGAGCCCAGGATCCCATTGGCCTTGTGAGCTGCCAGAGCCACTGCTGGCTCATGTTAAGTCTCTCACCCACCACAATCCCCAAGTCCTTCTCAGCAGGGCTGCTCTCCAGCAGCTCTTCTCCCAGTCTGTATCTGTGTCTGGGATTCTTCCAGCCCCAGTGCAACCCCTGACACTTGGCAGTGTTGAACCTCATTAGGTTCCCCCGGGCCCATCTTTCCAGCCTGGAACATCTTTCAGTGAAACTGAGCAGGAGAGGAGGAAACTAGCACCTTTTACCTATTGAGCTGAAAAAAGAGCTTTCTGGCTGGGTTTCAGGCTACATTTTTGTCCCTGAGATCCAGAAATCCTTTTAAACTTCAGTCATGTCCTGGCTGTCCCACCAGAAGCAAACCTTATGCCTCCCAGCAGACAATGTGGAAAATTAGGAAGGGGTGACACAGGAAGACTGGTTAAGTCCAACTTCCCTTTATTTGGCCCCTTATCAGCTGAAGCAGTAAGTGGCTTTTGCAGAGCATGTAGGAGCTAAAGGCATACCTAAGATGTTTTCCATTGATGGCATTGCCTCTAAAAGCCTGAGGCTCTGAAGACGCCTCCAGTATCGCAGCCCAGGAAAGTCTCTCACTCGTTATTTCTAGTTTCAAACAGCAAACATTTCATATCCTTAACTAATTAGGAGGCCCAAACCCCTGGCAAGGGAAGCAAGGCCTGAAAAGAGCCAAGGTAAAAAACGGCCTGTGAAAATTACAGACCAGCCTGCGTGACACTGAATGGATTAATGTGGTGCCACCAAAGTCCTTCATTTCTCCACTCAGGCTGAATAAGAAAAGAGCCATTGTCCTCCTTTCTACTGCTGTTCCAAGATAAACGATGCTTAAAATTAATACAAGGAAACCTTTCTCCACAAACATATTTCCAGGAGGAAGCTCAGTGAATGGAAGGACACTTGCAGTGTGGAACCAGACCGGATCCGTGTCAGCGACCCATCAGCAACTACAACCCCACGCCAGAAGTGAACAGGGCTCTGCTGGAACAAGCACCTGGCCGGGGAGAAGAGAGGGAAACCTGGGGCAGGATGTCACCACCAGCCCTCTCCCATGGGCATCGTCCCTCTCCCGTGGGCAAGACCCCCCTCCCCGTGACAGGGGCAGAGGTGGCCACTGATTTTCAGCACCACGGAGAGCGATCGAGGCCGAGCTGACCTCGGGGGAGGGTCCCTCCCTTGAGGGGTCCCTCCTCGGGGGTCCTCACCCGGGGGTCCCCGCGCACGGTAAGGGCTATTTGCTGCCGGTGGGGGTTCTCCAATGGCAGCTCTTGTCTTCATGTCCCACGAATGGCTCGAGTGGAGCCAACAGCAGGTTTCAACCCTACGGCTGCCACCGGCACCAGATTCCACTAATTTGGAACACGGAATTTTTTTAGGGCTTTGCATTATTTTTTAATTTATTTTACAGAATTCTGGGTTTCCTG
Organism: Zapornia atra; assembly: GCA_013400835.1. NCBI lineage: Eukaryota > Metazoa > Chordata > Aves > Gruiformes > Rallidae > Zapornia > Zapornia atra. Next base: position 57,213 of record VZTU01023136.1, read on the forward strand.
CAAAGCAGCAACAGAAAAAAAAATATTAGTAAGATTCAGTTTTAGAGAGGACTTTGACTGTAGAGGTCAGGAGAATCTTCTCTGCCTTCCAGCACCATTTCTGTGATGATACCATTGCTACCGCAGTGTGGCCAGCTGGAGAACTGCTCTGCTTGAAAAACCCCAAGTCCTTCTCTGTTGTTTTAGGCTTTGTAAATAACCAAGGAATTGCTTTTCAAACGATTAAAGAAAGAAGAAAACTTAGGGCAGGAACTGAGTGCCACCAGTCAGAGTGGACTCTGTGCTGGGAAACCCCTGCCCCAGCTCTGCGGACACACCATCCCCCTCACAGGGATGAGCCATGCCTCCCTCCATGCCATGCAGACAACCCCATGAGTTCCTGGAGTGACTCTGGGTTCTTCTTCTGAACAGTGTTGGCTTTCCTCTTCCCTGGTCCAGAGGCTCTCCGAAACGCTGGATGTGTTGTCATGGGGGAGGCTGCTGTTCCAAAAACGAATGCCTGAGGCAGTCCACAGGAATGTATCATGCATGGGGATGGAAAGGAGGTGCAAATCCCTCCCAGCTGCAGTACAAGGTTGCATCTTTCCCTCTGCAGCTGGGACATGCAGGCCAGACACATGTGGCTGGTGCAAGGACCAGAGTAAAACCTTATTGGGGCCTTACTGGAAGAACAGGACAGCCAGGCTGGGCTGTAAGAGGGAGATGGTGGTTTCTGACTGATGCCAGCATCTTCTCAGCATCTTGTTTCCTCTTTATTCCTGCACAAACCTAGGTGAACTCACTGACTTTAGACCCTCCATCCCTCCATGCAGCCATCTCATCTCTACTCATTCCTATCCCAAGTGATAGGAACCCTGTAGCTATTTATTTAGAGCTGAGCACGAGGCACAGAGCTTCAGCTTTGGGAGCATTTAGTGTGTCAGACACAAAATGAGGCCAAAACCCCATTTACCAGACAGGAAGCGAGTTTCAAGAGTCACAGCTGGATGACCTTATCACCACCTACAGTTACCTGAAAGGAGGTTGTAGAGAGGAGGGAGATGACAGGTGACAGGAGATAGGATGAGGGGAAATGGCACAAAGCTGCTCCAGGGCAGGGTCAGAGCAGATGTTAGGACAAAATTTTCACTGAATGAGTTGCCAGGGCCTGGAACAGGCTGCTCAGGGAGGGGGTAGAGTCACTGTCCCTGGGTGTCCTTAAAAAAAGGGTAGATGAGATACTCAGGGATATGGTTTAGCATAGGACTCAGTGATCTTAAAGGTCTTTTCCAACCTAGTGATTCTGTGATTGAAACCATTGGCTTGGTGTGAGAGCCACCGGTGCCAGCCAGCCAGTGTCAAGCTTTGCAAGCAGATGGAGAGGAAGGGAGACAGAAATCTCCAGCTGTGTAAAAAGTAACTGTGAAGAAGAGGGGAGTGGCAGGTTCTTTTGTGTTCATGGTGGACAGAAATGAGAGCCTTCAAAGTGGTATCAGACACCAGGAAATACGTGCCAACAGCAGCAGGACAGATCTTCCAAGAAGGTCAATGAGGTCTCCATTGATGGTGATTTATAAATGACCAATAAAAGCAGGATTCATACCCAGGGATGAGAGCTGAGCAGACTGCCTTGGGAAAACTCTCATGGTTCGTGCTGCCCTGCTTTTATGGCTGGGATTTGAGAGCCTTGTCCTAGGTTTGCAAAATAAAAGCTTGAACCTGTAAACTGGCCATCAAAAGCCTGGCCTCTACGTCCTGTTTCTTGCTGGAACACAGGCAGAGTATGGGCTGTGCTTAGGGTTCCCCTCTGCTGACTGCAGGCATGCAGTACCTGGAAACCTCGATCAGGTTCTCATCAGGGTCTCGGAAGTAGATGGATGTTATTGGACCCACAGCACCAGTTCTGGCCACGGGGCCTTCTTCAACAGTCACCCCACAGGCCTGGGAGGAGATAGAAGAGCAGGGGCTTCATGTTTAAGGGGCTCTTCTCAGGGCATTGTCACTCTTCCCCCCTCAGCCTTGAAAACACGAGCACTTGGATGAGACAATTCTGACATTCCCCAAGACACGGCCCCAGGGAGTGCCACTTGGGAAGCTCTGACTTCATCCCTCCTGGGGTCACACTGCCCTGTGCACACTCTACACCTTTCTCACCTTCAGGTGATCCAGCAGCTGGTCCAGGGGCACCTGTGTGATAAGGCAGATGTCTGCTGAGCCAGGAACTGGCCACCGAGCCTTGGGTTCAAACTCCTTCCCAGTCTCATGCAGGTTGAACTTCTGGTGGCCAAAACGTAAAGCTTTGCGATTTCCCTGTTCCCAAAGGAAAGAATCGAAGTGCAATGAGACTTACTGGGCTGGAAGCCTTCAACATCCACTCATCTGTGTAGTCCTGAAAGTCCTGGGGACCTGGCTGTAGTCCTGCTGGCTCTAGGCTCTTGCTGTGGCAATCCAAGACAAGGACTGGCCATTGCAAGGCTCCCATGGCACCCCTGGAAATGTGGAATGACACAACCACAGGCAGCTACTTCCAAGCTGTAATGGTGTATGTTTTTAGGGATGGGCACTCTCCATCCTGCCTTTGGGGCAGCCACAGAAATAAGGCACAGGCTGACACTGCAGTGGGGACAAAGTTGGGGTAATGGGAAGAGGGTGAGGAGGGAGGATTTTGGAAACTCCGAGCTTGATGTCCTGCAGCTTGTGCTGGTACTACTATCCCCACCCCAAGAAGATGCCCCAAAGACCCTATAAGAGCTCCACAAGGAGCAACCACCAGAGCAGAGCCAGACCGGACACATATTTGTGCCCCATCTTACCTTGAAAGTCACCACCTCCATGCCAAGGACTTTGGAGTAAAAAGCTACAGTCTCCTCAATACTCCTCACAGTCAACACAAGATGATCCAGGTGCTGGATGAAACATGAGGGTGGACTCATACACTCCTCCTTCCAGGACATCATCTCAGGCCTGAGAACCAACATGCAAAGCACGGAAGATGAAGGTTAGGAGCAATCGGCTCTTCAGGGAAACCATCCAGGAAGCAGTGAACGAGGATCAAACAGGTTTTCCTTTGGCCTGCAGGTGGCACAAGTACCGAAGCAATAAATAAATTCTCCTCCCTGGAATGTCCTGAGACTGCTGCTTTGCTCTGGTGGGACCTGAGCATGCCAGACCCCACCCCGGCTGGGGCCAGATCTGGAGCACCAGCTGCATCACCTCGCTGGGGGGCTGTGTCATCACCACACAGAACACCCAATGCACAAAAACCTGTGCACACCGAGGATGGACCATGTGTGTGATCATAGAATCATAGAATCATAGGATGGCATGGGTTGGAAGGGACCCCAAGGATCACAGAGCTCCAACCCCCCTGCCACAGGCAGGGCCACCAACCTCCAGGCCTGGAGCTACACAAGGTTGCCCAGGGCCCCATCCAACCTGGCCTTGAACACCCCCAGGGATGGGGCATCCACTACTTCTCTGGGCAGCCTGTTCCAGCCCCTCACCACTCTCTCTGGAAAAAACTTCCCCCTAATATCTAATCTAACCCTTCCTTCCTTTAGTTTTAATCCATCCCCCTTGTCCTGCCATTGTCTGCCCTTTTAACAAGCTGAATCCCCTCCTGCTTATAAGCTCCCTTCAGGGACTGGCAGGCTGCAGTGAGGTTCCCCCACAGCCTTCTCTTCTCCAGGCTGAACAAGCCCAGCTCCCTCAGCCTCTCTTTGTAGGGCAGCTGCTCCAGCCCTCTGAGCATCCTCGTGGCTCCTCTGACCCCTCTCCAACAGCCCCACATCTTTCTTGTATTGGGGGCCCCAGCTCTGGACACAGGACTCCAGCTGGGGCCTCACGAGGGCAGAATAGAGAGGGACAATCCCCTCCCTGTCCCTGTTGCCACCCCTCTGCTGATGGAGCCCAGGATCCCATTGGCCTTGTGAGCTGCCAGAGCCACTGCTGGCTCATGTTCAGTTTCTCCTCCCCCACAATCCCCAAGTCCTTCTCAGCAGGGCTGCTCTCCAGCAGCTCTTCTCCCAGTCTGTATCTGTGTGATCCTTCCCTCCAACCCCCTCTGGTGTCCTCCCAACCTCCTTCATGGCCAGGTGTGGACACTCATCCAGGTGAGCTCCAGAGTGGAGCCAAGCTGGGCCCTGTCAGTGCAGTAGGAAATGTCTCTGGGGGAAGAATATTCCTGGGAGAAGAGGGCACTGTGGCTGAAGGGGCTGCTTGGTGTCCCCATGGAAAGGGGCTGTTTCATTGCCATTATCTTTCAGGAAGGGGACAGAAGCCCTTCTCATGCCTCTATAATGTAGATGTGACACAGGGACCAGAGGTAAGGACTGTGGCCCTTACCAGCACCATGAGGATGGGAACTTGCCACCAACAGGACTGCACTGTGGGTCTGAGCCCATGAGGGAGAATGGCTGAGAGTTCTGGGACTGTGACATGGTGGCTTGGCAGAGGAAAAAAAAATCCATTTTAGGGAAATTAAGAGTGCTGTAAATATTTCAGTGGCCCTGCTTGTCACCTCTCTGCTTCACTTCAACCCCATTCACACCAGATGAGCCTCCTTGATAATCCCACTCTGATGACCCCCTGACAATCCCTGGGCCCCAACCCTCATGGAGCATTTAAAGCAGGCTCAGGCTGCTTAACTGGGCAGCAGCAGATCTTCCCACTGTCCCCCAGAGCCTGGGAGCACCTTTGCATCAGGCAGTGAGAAGAAAATGGGTTTGGCCCTGGTGGTCTCAGCGTGAGGGTACAGGGGAGTCGGTAGCCTGGATTTTGGTCCTTTGCCTTATGTTGGGTTCATACCCTCTGACATCACATGGTAATGGCTGGCAAGGGCAGATTCAAAGTCCTGCTGATGCAGGAGCAAGGTCAGCATAAAACCAGGCTTAGTTTCGCTGCAGCTTCTGCTCACTGCACTCAGAGGAGCTTGCTTGGAGCAGGACCCCCTTGTCCCCAAGCTGGGGGTGCAGCATGACCTGGCCCATGCCCAGCCACTGCCCCAGTTCCAGGGGGAAGCTGTCAGCAGAGGCAATGGAAAGTCACTGCTCCTCCTTGTTGCAGGTGTCACTTGGTGTCTAACAACCTCATCTCTGAGTAAGGTCCCTCTGCAAAGTCCTTGCCCCCCCAAGGAAGTTTTCCTGGGTGCTCCAAAGTTTGTGTCACAGCCTGCAGCTCCCCACTCCCACAGAGCAAACCTCACCGACACAACCCCCCACTGCCCAGGTGAGCCCCTCAGCAAACAATGGCAAGGAAAGGGGGCTGCAAAAGCAGTCTGAGTACCTGTGAGAGAGGACCAACAGCTGGGCAGGATGGTTCCCTCAGGGCTGTCCTCTTCCTGCTGCCCAGAGCTGAGCTGTGTGAGCCACAGGAGAATGGGGAGGAGGAAAGCAACGAGATTAGAAACCAGATCTCCAAGCACTGCTCAGGGGTGTACTTTGTCCCAGAGGAACTGAAAGTCCAACTTCATAGATAGAGCTGCTTGGAAAGTCCTGGAAAAAGAGGTTGGGCTTTTTAGCCACCTGTAGCCATCCTTCCCTTTGTGAGGGAAAAACCTCCTGGCAAGGCACTTGCTGTCCCCAGGAGCACTGCAAGCTCCCAAGGACGTATGAGGCACAGGTGGCTTGCTGACCTACAGCCTGCAGCTGTTGTATAGCAAGGAGCAATAGAAAACAGCCTGAGGGTGATGTACAGAGCTTTGGGCAGCTTTCTGGACACCCCTTCCTGCAAACAGGCACGTCCTAAGGGGTTCTCTGTGGCCTGAGGCAGAGTTAGAGATTTTCTTTTTATTCCTCTACAAAACCCAGATCTGTCAGAAATGGAGTTTTGAAAGAAGGCCTGAAGCTCTCTGGGCTCTCTGGGGTGGGTTGTTCAAGCTGGCGACCCCGTGACATCACTGTGGACACCACTCATGAAGCAAAGAGTCCAGGATCTTCCCTTTTTCAGAGAGAAGGTTATAATGAACAGCACCTTAGACCCATGATAATCATCATGAGACACAGGGGCCATATTTTCAACAGCAAAAATACATCAGCATGTTGAGGTGTTGCCATAGGATGGTTCATAAGGAGATGGGGTAAGAACAGGCAGCTCCCCAAGAGACCAGCTTGGACTTTTAGAACTGTAGCATTCACTCCACTCCAGTTTAAGAGTAAACTCTTAGCTAAAAGCAATAAAACTTTTTTATATTGATAACTCTGCATTTTCATCTGTCTCTGAGGAGGGGCTGGCAGGGCCATGGTGCACAGTCTGATGCCTGGGTGTTGTAATGCTACACACGTCTGGGTGTCTCAGTGTGTCGTAGCCCTCTTGTTTTGGCACAGGCTCACCATGAAATCTGACAGTAGATTAGAAAGGAGAGTTCCTGGAGAGAAGATGCCTGTTCATCTGCACTGGGAAGTGGTCTGCTGAGGGTACAGCACTGGCACTCACTTTGGTGGAAATTTGAAACTTGGCAGGGTTGGGTTTTTTACTAGCTGTGTAATGGTTCCTTGGAGTAGGGAAGCTGTGGTTAAGGTCTGAGAATTCCACTTCCCCAAAGGAAGCCTAAGACCAAAAAGTCAGAGGCACTTTGGGAATAAGTTTGGGGTGGGACAGACCCCATCTATCAAACTTCAGCTTGGGAAGTGTTTTGAGTTTAGCCCCTTAAAGGTGTAGCTGCAGATGAGGGTTCCTGAGCTCCTCCCAAGGGACACCCAGAGGGTTGCCTCTACATGTTGGACAGAGTGATGGAGTTGAAGTAGCTCAGCAAGTCCTCCATGGTGAAGTCCATGGCAATCCCTGACCCTGCATAACAGCGCTGGATCAGATCCTCAAACTCTTGGTACTGACGTATGAACTCCTGCTCCACAGCGTGCCACACCACCTAGGGAAAAACAGACCATCAGCTCCCTTCATCAGCCTGTGACAGCTGTACATGCTGTGCAGCCCTGAGACCCCAAAACATCACCCAGATCACAGTCCAGTTACCGGCAAAAGGTTTTCCTCCTGGGAGAGATACTTATGGATTTTCCTGTAGAGGGTCTCAAGGGCTCTGTTTACTTCTTTGCCAGGGTATTTTTCAATGACCTTCCTCAGCTCTTGCTTGCTGTAGGCCAACTGAAAGCTGACCTCTTCTTCTTTCACCCCTTGAGCCACACGGGCTTTTACCCCTTCAAAGAAGTGCTGGAAAGGCAAGGAGACATTCACTGATGAGCTTACCTAAGGTGGACTCCCACATCAGGGCTGAAACCTGACTGCTGTCCTCGGTTCCCTTCTCATGTCTAATTAAGTGGAAATGAAATATTTGAGACTGTTTCTCCTCCAGGAAAGCAGGGCACAGGGAATTTCCTCAGCTCTCTTCTCTCCCTGCTTGGTAAGCAGCATCTCTAAGGGGAGCAGCACCATGGAGTAATGGGGCTGCTGGAAAAAAATCAGTCATGTTCCTTGGTGTTTTGTACAGCTTCATAGAGAGGGTTGAGAACTAAAGGTGGGATTAGGAGATCCCAGAATCTGCAGAAGTGTAAAGCAATACTCAAGTTTTCCCAGTTCTTGCAGGATATTGTATGAAAACAGGAATGGTTGCTCTGTAGGGAGGTGTTTCCAAAGGAGCATGTGTCCCACCCCAAGCATGGCTGTTGCTTGAGGGCCCAAGGCTGTGCCAACCCCAAGGGAGACAGATCTCTGGGGCTCCACAAATAGCTCCATGCTGGCAAACACATTTTTTCTGCATAACCTTTTCAGGCACAGAATCTGTCAGGCTCAGGAGGTCTCTAACCCAAGCTCCTGCTCAAAGCAGGTTTTACACTGAATTCAAACCAGGGTCCCCAGAGCATTTCTCAAGGTAGATATTTAAAGCCTTCAAGGATAGAGACTGTGCAGCCTCTCTGGACAGACTCTGACGATGTTTTATTATAATAATAGTCTTTTTTTTTCCTTCTATCCAGCCACAACCTTCCTTTCTACGTTTTCTGGCTGTTGTATCTCTTCCTCCTGCTGTGCACCTCAGTAATCCTCTAGAGAAGGTGCCCACTAGGTACCCCTGAAATTGTTTCTTCTCCAGGCCAACCAAGTTGAGCTCCTTCAGCATCTCATCACCAAGCAGTTGGCCCTCCACTGGCCTTGCTCCAGTTTAGCAAGACCTCTTGTCATAGGTGGATGTGACATACATCTCAGTCTGTCTCTGCCCCTCCTCTGTGGTATTCCACATCTGGTATCTGGTCTAATGAAGGCCAAAAAAAGGGAATAATCACTTCTTTCAACCTAATATCTACCCTCCTGTTCAAACTGCTTGCTGTCTGGGGCATTTCCACTACATTTTTGCTACAGATAAATACTCCAGACCCTAAGGATTTTAGGAAAGCGCTTCCTAAATGTATTAGCTGTTTTCAAACCCAGAAGTGGGCTCCTTAACTACTTAGGCCCCTTTGCAACTTCCCTTGCTGTTAGTGAGTTGTGCCCAAACCTGAAGAGCTGTGTGGTCTGCTAGAGAAGGCCGTGGGAGGGCTCTGGAAATCCCTGAGCAGAATATAAGCTAAGTACCCTCATATGTACCCTGCTTTGCTATGTTGTGAGCAAAGAAATGGCACTTTCCCTCACAGAGGAAGGATTTGGAGCTATTAATGCAGCAGGGCTGCAGGTAGCACGAGACAGCGAGCTGATCTTCCAGGCAAACCTACAAGATGTTTGACAGCAAAGACTGGAAACAAATTAAAAGTAACAGGCCCTATAAATAATTCAAGCTGATCTCAGTCTGCGAGGCATTTTAGGGCAGTGAGAAGAGAGAGGGAGCAGGGTGAGGAGAGGTTTGAGGAGCAGTTAGCTCTCATAGTTCAGTTAATGAAGCAGCCGCTTGGGAGGCGTGAAACTGTGTTAGACTTATTAGTCCAGGCAGCAGTGCAAAAATAACCCCAGCATCTGCCAGGCACAGGCACGCAACCCAGAGCAGGGAGCTGAACAAGCCCTCATGCCACTGCAGGGATGCTGGTACCCGCATCTGATGCTGCTGAGCCTTGTTCCTTGCTGGGGATGTGCTGCATGGTGAGGCCCTCTGGTCTGCACTGGTGTGGCCTCATCTGGAATCACAGAATCACAGAATCCCAGGGGTTGGAAGGGACCTCCAGAGCTCATGGGGTCCAACCCCCCTGCCAAAGCAGCTCCCCAGCTCATATTGCACAGGTCGGTGTCTAGATGAGTCTTGAATCTCTCCAGAGAAGGAGACTCCACACCCCCTGGGCAGCCTGTCCCAGGGCTCCCTCACCCTCACTGGGGAAAAGTTCTTCCCCAGGTTGCTGGGGAACTTCCTGTGCTCCAGTTTACAGCCATTGCCCCTTGTCCTGTCCCCACAGACACTGAAAAGGGGCTGGCCAATTCCCCCTGCATCCCATGTCTAAGATATTTATAAACATTAATTAGGTCCCCCCTAAGTCTTCTTTTCTCCAAACTAAACAGTCCCAGCTCACTCAGCCTGTCCTCATAGGGGACATGTTCCAGGCCCCTAATCATCTCCATAGCCCTTCTCTGGACTCTCTCCAGGAGATCCCTGGCTTTTTTATCCCAGGGAGCCCAGCACTCGACACAACACTCCAGCTGGGGCCTGACCAGGGCAGAGCAGAGGGGGAGGATCCCCTCCTGTGACCTGCTGCCCACACTCCTCCTGATGCCCCCAGGATCCCATTGTCTCTCTCAGCCCCCAGTGCACACTGCTGCTTCATGGCCAACCTGTCATCAACCAGGACCCCCAGGTCCTTCTCCACAGAGCTCCTCTCCAGCAGGTCATCTCCCAGCCTGTACTGATACAGTGGGTTATTCCTCCCCAGGTGCAAGACTTTACACTTGCTCATAATATCATGTGCAAGTTCTCTGGTTCAAGAAGGAGAGGGTACAAAAAAGGGCTACAGAGGTGCTGAGGGAACTAGAACGCCTCTCTGATGGAGAGAGGCTGAGGGACTTGGGACTTCTTAGCCTAGAGAAGAGAAGATTGAGGGGGGATCTTATCAATGCTGATAAATACTTGAGGGGTGGGTGTCAGGAGGATGGGGTCAGTCTTTTTTCAGTGGGGCCCAGGGACAGGACAAGAAGCAACGGGCACCAACTGGAATATAGGAAGTTCCACCTGGACATGAGGAGGAACTTCTTCACTGTGAGGGTGGTAGAGCCCTGGGACAGGCTGGCTGGATAGGTGTGGTGTTTACATCTCTGGAGACATTCAAACCTGCCCAGATGCTCTCCTGTGCAGCCTGCTCCAGGTGATCCTTCTCTGGTGAGGTGTTGGACTGGGTGATCTCCAGAGGTCCCTGCCAGCACCAACCGTTCTGTGATTCTGTGAAACCCAGCAGCAAGCAGGCAGAGGTGTGGGGACACTGGGGATGTGACAGCACACTAAACATAATCCCAGTCTGTATTTGGGGAGGGGTAGCTTGAATGCTATAATTAATTCATAGTTTTGTGTACTGCAGTTGCTCTTTGAGACCCAGGCAAGGGTCAGTTTATCCCATACTCACATGAAGCTTCTCCAGTGGCTGGCCCAGGTACTTGATGACATATTTCTCCATGTGTTCACTATACTTTTGCTTGGCTTCCCTCTTCTTGTCTTCCAAGCAATGGATCTTCTTTTGGCACAGGAAGCTGTGAATGTGGTGGAAATTTTCCATCATGACCATATCTGTGTTCACCTTCAGGTTTGCTGAGGACAGGCTGTTGACTTAAAAGAAAAGAACAAATCAGGTACAGAGAGAAGACCCTGCAGACTGGGTCAGGAGGGACATGAGGTGCAGAAGCTGTCAGGCTTTGGTCACCAGTCATGAGTTTAATGAAGAGCTTGGGGGAACATCACCACAGGTTGTTCAGCCACCTTGTCTTGGGGGTGGACATCCAAGCCCAGCCCTGTCCAAATCTGCTCCTGACCTGAGTGCACGTCAGCACGGCACACACTTGGCCTGCTGAGCAGAGGCATGGCTCTCATTTACCAGCTGACCAGCTGGTCTGGAGAGGGCAAGAGCTTGAGTATCTCACTGTGCATGCAGAAGAGAGGGGGTCCTCATGGCAGTAAATGTCATTTGACTCTCTCATTTGAACCATCTGACCTCTTCCAGGACTGGAGGGAGTAACTATCTGATCCCTGTTCATAGAATCATAGAA
>VZTU01023139.1:0-16162 GCA_013400835.1 Zapornia atra
TATTAATTTTTAAAAGCAGCAAATGTTGCAAGTCAACAGCATCCATAGAAATTGATTTATTGTGCAATTTACCTCATGCTATTGGAAGGAAACAGAAGGCTTTGTATATCTACTACTCCCCCTCTCAATTTTCTAAGGTGTCCATTGTATGTGAGTATATTTTTTTAAGGAAAATTACTTCGCTGAAAATAGTAGGATACTTTTTACATTGGTTTTATGCCAATGTGGATGGGTAATATTTGTCCACTTGCAGGAACTGCAGAGTTTAACATAAAAGAGAATGAGAAACAAAAGCAATTACATCAAGAAGTAGTCACAGACTACTTCTTTTAGTATGATCTGAAACTAGTGGTACCTCACTGTAACACTGCATTAGGCATCAATATAGTTCTCTACTCTTCAGTCTCAGTGAAATCTATTAAGCACCATTGTTTTACAGTATGTATTTGGTATATTTGCCTGTGAGTTCCATAAAGAGAGGTTTCATGGCATTTAAGCAAACTTAACTAGAGGAAAGATTTTGTTAATCACCTTACAATGAAGCTTCTTGCTGCAGACTCTAAATGTCTTGTTTGTGTTGGAGATTCAGAGATTTGGTCTTATCAGATGCACTAACTCGCACCATCAGAAGTATCTGAAATAAGGCTTTTATGCTAAATATGGTTTACAGAATGGTGCAACACAGTCTTCTGGTACAAAAATACATCTTGTGTACTTTTTCAGTCTGTGGTACGAGATATCTTCTGTATATCAGTGGCTAAAAGCCTGGTCCCTAAGTGAATTCCCCCCGGGAATTCACTTAGGACTAGTATTCGACCTCTGCTTCTTTAATTGATGTACAAGCCTTGAATCGAGGGCTTTGCTATTCACGTGTCCACGGTAAAAGTGGCAGACAGTGAGGAGACCTGTTATCTTATACAAATTAGATTTACTGTGGGAATTCATTCCCTGAACATGCAAAGTCCATGCTGATATAACATTGATCTGACTGGAGAGTGTTGGACCTTACCTACTCATGAAAGGTTCACAAGGGAAAAAAACCCCCACAAAAACCCCCAAAACCCAACCTCCCAACCATTCCAATAGAGAACTCCTCAAACAGATTTTTAAAGAGTTTAGAGGGAAGTGCAAACTTGTAGTAGAGCAGAGACCTTCAAAAAGGTTATTAATTCAATAGAGATATAAATCAGCCTGAAAATCTTGTCCATCTGGGTAGAGGGCATTACACAGTTCATGAAAATGCCTGATATTATTGAAGAAATGGTAGATCATCTCAGTCCTTTAAGATTCTAAAAACGTGGATCTCTGCATCAAAGATCTACACTAACACAATGAAAAGGAAAGACAGCATAACATTTTTATAGTGTTTCCTTGATAGCTTTGCTCAGGAAAATATTAACTTACTTCGGCCTTTCATATCTGAAATATAGTCCAAATTATGAAATGAATAACATTGCATATGCTCTGACTAAAGAAATCCAGAGTGCTGGGACCACTGTTTGTTTTACAAATCCTTTTTATATTACATATCTAAATATTCCATGGATAAAAAGGAGATGAGAGATTGCTCACATATACTTTTTAAAAAGAAAAGACAGTGTGAGATGATATTTCCTGAGCAGTTTTACAAGAGAGCGCCACAAAGAAAGGAAGGCTTTTACACACACGTTTCCCACGCAGTATTTTTACTTCCCATTAACTTCTTATTAATAACACAAAGTCCCTAAAAACACAGAGAGCTTTGGCTGTGTTATAAGACCCTTACAGAACCATTTATGTGCCTTAGCTTTAGGCTTTCATACAGCCCTTGGGTGGGCATTCAATGACACCAAAACACACCTGTAGGGGGCTTGTGGATTAAGTAATAAGTGACGAGTCCCCTGCTGGGACATCGCTCTTATCATTATCATCTTGATCCTCAAAAATATTCAAGCTGGTAATGATTTTATGCTACCTACTGTGTAAGATTTCAGCTTCAGTGTAACATTTAATAAAGCATTATCTGTGGAGTTCAGTGGGGCTGTATCGATAAGAGTTGCCTTTGTGAGGCCAAGCAGTGGTGGCCGTGTAACACAAACATGGGAAATAATGAAATAAAAGCAAGCTACATGATGTGCAGAGATAAAATTCCACTGCAACTAATGAAGAAAAGTAACAGCAAAAGGAAAAATATTGTAGAAACAGAATGCAAGCGAATAAGGCAATAGAAAAGAAATATAACAAGAGCAAACTAAGAAATGAATAACAAATAATAAAACAATAACAAATAATAAACAATAATAAATTACTTCAGAAGTAATCAAAGAAAGAAAGGAAAAGTGTATTATACAAGAAGCGGATTAGTGCTGTGTGCTCTTGGGATCAACAACTCAAATTCCTTTCATAGGTAAAATGGGTTAGGGAATATTTTTGCCAAAGTTTTGCTCATCTCAATAAACACCTTACACTTTGCTGCACTAATCGTTCATCAAGAGAGACCTTAGAATTGCTAGCCCGTGGATTAACATTCAGGTTCAGGGAAGGAGTGTGATATGGGAAAGCACATAAGCTGCTTTCTCTTTGTCTCAGCATTTGCTCAAAAATTAAAGGTATGGTTAGTGTTCGAGGGAATCTCTGCATTAAGTTCCATAGTCTTTGGATCAAGAAGAGATAAAATGTGCATGCAAATGAATAAATGGAAACCATGTATTTAATTTTTTTTCCCTTTTCCTGTGAAAGTGATGTCTGTTTAACATTGGTCAGAAGAAAAAGATGGAAGAACTTTCCACTTGCAGATACAGTTTCTCTGAAATTGAAATGGCTTGTGGGGGTATGCACATTCAATTGACACTTTATTTTGGCAAAACCCAAAACTGCTTTTTTAAAGAACAAGATGGTTTTGTTTCTCCTTTGAAACTACTAAGCTTCTATTCTACTGTTACATGTATCATTATTTGACTGTATTTTGAGATTATTCAAAATCATATTGCAAGACTAATTTAATCAAAAGGAAGTGTTTTGATTGATCAAAATACATTTCCAGTTATTAATTTCAGAATTTTCTTTCATCAAGTAAACCCCCCCCCCAAGTTGAAATAAAGATAGGATTGAAAACTCAGTATGCTGCATGAAATACTCATCCTCTATTGTTGTGCAGAATTTAACAATGTCCCCTTTGGAGAATAAACATTTAAGGAAAACCACCTGGAAAAACATTATGCTTCTTCCACACTTTTTGACCTTGAGGATATGGCAACAGCACACAGAGAAAGGGTAATCTCAGAGGGAGACAGACAGGGGAGATAGAAGCTCGTGAGCAAGATAACTTAGTTTTCCACCTGCAAAGAAGTTGTGCGTTCTGCTACTGAAGAAGCACAGGAAAGAAAGAAAGAGAGGGAGAAATATCAGCATTTGACATGTCTCCTCACAACCCAGTGGTCAGGGCACACTTGAAAACTGTCTCAATTCTCAGTTTTTGATCTGTTCCTTGTGTCCCCATCTGCAAGGAGAGGCATCACATGTGATCCACACGTCACTGGAACAGGCACTGAATTTTATTTCACAGGTGATGGTCTCAAAGGGGAATCTGTGATCCTCTTTGTCCTCTATTGATTTCAACAAGCCATCAGCTTCAGGTGGACTTAGTCATACTGGAAAATTCCTGGACCTTATCTACAAGATTCCACAGCTGGAGGTCCAAACTATCTTATATACTGTAGCAGCATGCCCACTTCATATCACATATCAGTATCCTTCAATTACTGTTGTGAAGGGAAAGTTATCTCATAGAGAAAAACCCTCCAACTGAGATTTTAGTACACCCTTTTGTTTTCGTGTGTGAAATGCTGTCTTGGCTTCACAAAACGTACTCTTTTAAGACATTGGATTTTAATGACATAAAAAACCACTGAGCCAGCTGTCACCATATTACAAATGTGAGTTTGAGAGCAAAACCAATGAGAGCAAGACTAGAGTTATTGCAGAGAAGGTCTAAGGTCCTCTTTCTACACTGCTGACTGTGGAAGCATTATCAGATTGTAGAAAGACATTTTTAAAGGAGTGAGGAAGGCTATAATATTGAAATGATGAAATAAATTACGTTCAGATGGCCCTAACCAGCCCCAAAGAGAACCCCCTTCCTCCTTAATCTCCTCCCACACAGTCGCTGACAGGTTTCCTTTCTCACTTTGCGTGTGTCAAACTGTTTACCATCACGGATAAAGCATAGGGCATGTTGCCAGTGCAGGGGAGCACTGCATCCAACTGTGTTAGCTGCAGAATAAAGAGAGCCCCAGAACCCGCTTGCTTGGTTTCTGCCTTACCTCAATAGCAAAGTTCAGATTCCTGGCAGAATCTAGTGCTGCCCATTATTGTTCCAATGTTGCTACCTGAGGTCCAAACTCCAGTTTGCCAAAGTTTGCACTGTACTAGATTGATATGCCAGAGTAACCCTGTCTCAGGTGTCTTTGATTTATGCTTGCAAGCCCAAATGGCCAGAAGTTAGAAGGACAAACGTTTTTCTTTGTATTTTGTCATGGTTTAACCTGGCAGGCAGCCAAACACCATGCTGCCGTTTGCTCCCTGCGTCCCTTCAGTGGCATGGGGAGAGATTCAGAAAAAAAAAGAGTAAAATTCATAGCTTGTGATAAAAACTGTTAAATAGGATAGTGAAGGAATAATTTTAAAAAATTAAGTTAAATAAAAGAATATGCAAAACAAGTGATGCACAATACAATTGCTCACCAACCACTATGACCAGGCTGTTCCTGATCAGCAGTCACCACATCCTTGGCCAACTCCCCCCATTTATATACTGAACTTGATGCCATATAGTATGGAATATCCCTTTGGCCAGTATGGGTCAGCTGTCCTGGCTATGCTCCCTCATGGCTTCTTATGCATATCCTTACTGGCAGAAAATGAGAAGCTGAGAAGTCCTTGATTTAGCAACAACTGAAATTATCATTGTTCTCATTCTAAATCTAAGACACAGCGTTATGCCAGGTACTAGAAAGAGAAGTAATTCTATCCCAGCTGAAACCAGGACATATTTATAGCTGAACCTCTAACTTCTCAACCACTGAACTTCTACATTAGAGGAACACAGAAAGATTTAGGTATCTTTGCTAATCCAACACTATGTTCCACTTTCTTTTGTTTTGAAGAACTGGATGAGAATGCGTTGAGGTCAAATGCTGGTTATGCTAACAACTTTTCTGCTGAACCAGGATACTGAAAATCCAGAACACACAGAGGTGTAATTTTTACAATTTCATTGCTTTATGTCAAATCTGAATTCAGCAGGGAACTCATTTTATGATAACTAGTATCATTATAACATAAACTGAAGTTGAAATAAATGTTGGTATGCAGTATTAAAAGTAATGGTTCATGCTGGCTTGGGGCTTAGGAGGTTAACTTGGGAACAGACACATTTTGTAAATGATTAAAACAGAATCTTTTATCTGTCTTTCTTTGCTCTTCAGTTGTGTAATCTATTTTACTGTAGCTTAGATTTTGCACTGATATAACAGTGATCATCACAGATGCTAGACTTTATTTTTTAAATGACTTCTCTGTATATTACATCACATTTCTGTATAATCTTACTTATGGCTGTTAAATCAGTCCTAGAGAAAACTAGGTTAGTAGCAGGGGTATCGTGTAAGCATCCTGAAAACATTGAGGAAAAGATTATTGAAATATATGTAACAACTGGATCAGTAAATCATGTCCAGTATGGTTTATACCATGCTCAAAGGAACCATTGACTGCTAGAAATCATGTTAATACCAGTTCAGCTCCAGTGGAGAGAAGGTGTTGAGTTTAAACCAGGGTCTAATCTCAAGCAACTCTACCAAGTTTAGTGGAGTTTCCTTGGATTCAAAGCTACAAGTGTGAGACAAGTTTTCATTCCTGTGATGTTTCCAAGTGTAGGAGCAGGGCAGAGAAAATTAAAACAGCTTCTGGCTCTTTATCTTTGAAGGAACTTTCTGCAAGGTGGATAGGACTGGGAGTATATACTTCAATTTGCCCTCTCCATAGGGTCTGGATAATATCCTTAACTCATCCACTTGCAGGAACACTCTTTGGTGTGTGAATCTTCATGTTCTGTTTAGTTTGCTTTTGGTTTGAGTGAATAGAAGAGGAATTTATCAGAGGATTGGAATGAGAGGATGTGTTCAATGAGCATCCTAAATTCATGAGGCATCTGGGTAGATTTCAAATCAAATTCTGCCCAAAACCCAGTTTATGTTAAGTATTTTTAAATTATGTTTTTATTGTCATTTACTTGATATTTTGAAAATATTTAACCTTTGTTTTTTCCTAAATTGGATCAAATCAGAATTTCACCAGGGATTTGAGAAACATTAAAAATGGGGGAAAGTAGAATCTGAAATTAATGTACTGCTTTACATTATTTTTCCTCTTTTTTTGTGGCTCTGCCTGCATTAAAACAAACTCTGTGCCTTGTTCAATTAATGTCCTCATGACAGCCCTCAGAAGTGAAAAGAGTTAAAAACTCACAAGGGAACTGTAATGGTAATGTGTCCTGAGAGATATTCATTTGGCCCCAGCTGTCCATTTTATTCTAAGTGCTAAATGCTTTAATATACATAGACTATCATTTACATAGCAAGTGGCTATGCCAGATGAATTATTTATTTTGTGACAAATACCTAATACCCAATGTACTGTCAAACACAAAGAAGTTCCTTATTTGACCCCCATGTGTAAATTTGCATTATAGAATTCATTATCTTTGTACATAAGTCACATTGAAATTATGTGCAGATATCTGTCAGTGGAACTGCAGATTATCACGGCTTTAATTTAATTGCACTATTTGCTGTTATGCCATGCTTGTATAGCAAGGAACCTGGTTTTTAAGCTTTGTGCCATAGAAGCTGCCCATATTTGTAATAGCTGCACTTCTAATGCAAAAAAAAAAAAAAGGTGGGTGAAACAGAAGAACAAACTCAAAATATGATGAAAATGTTATGGAAGTCAGTAATTTGTATGTCAGCCGAACTGCACCGGGATTTCTTATGCATGCATGAAGACAGATTCGAATATAAACCTCCCAAAATCAAGACAATAAAATCATGTCTGTTTCCACAGGCAATAGGTGACCTGAACTTATGCAGCCGGCTCTTTGTTTACATTCCCCAAAAATTAAAGAATTTAGCTTGAATGAGAAATTGTATCATATCAGATTTAGTATTCTTATAGCACATAAAACTCTGTTAAGTCTCACATTAAACTTTGATTCTCTCCTTAGGATAGAAATCTCATAGTCACTGTATTTTATCTCTAATTACTATAGAATGTGACAGAGTCATTAGACCTATTTCAGAACAAATATTACACTGCTCACCTTA
The DNA here is from genome assembly GCA_013400835.1 of Zapornia atra. Taxonomy (NCBI): domain Eukaryota; kingdom Metazoa; phylum Chordata; class Aves; order Gruiformes; family Rallidae; genus Zapornia; species Zapornia atra. The sequence continues at coordinate 7,362 of VZTU01023139.1, forward strand.
GCAATTCTTTGCAAAATTTGACATTTGTTAGCATGTCTTTATAAGACAGTTCTCAGGATAGTCCTCAGTTGGTGTATCTGTGATAAGGGAAATGCTGAGTTCGGAAACATGGTTATACTTCAAAAGGTTCTGCGGTATGACTTAATCTGTGTCCACGATACACAAAGTTAAGATGTCTATTTGCATAATTTGGAGCCATAAACCAATGTTAAAGATCTCACAGAAACAGTCCATCTTATAGTTTTTTGTATGCGTAGCCTTTTGGTTTGACATTTGACATAACTTGTGGAGAGAAAGAGTAAATAAAACACTTCTGAAACTTGAAAGAGATTTTGCGCGGGATGAAGTCAGAACAGGAAGGTCAGGTCAACTTTTATTGAATCAGTCCAGTTTCCCGTCCTTTACTGAGATACAATTTCAGAAGTTGCTGCCTTCCACGCTGGCTCATTTTAACAGATGGGAGTTTAGAGTACCCAAGGATTTTCATTCTGTAGGTTAGAAAGTTGGTACAGTCACAGACTGAACTCAGCCAGAAGGAGTTTATGCCTGCTAAGTGAACTGAAAATTAGTGTTGACCCTGAAAAAGCTCTTCTGCAGTTGGAGAATTTGTTTATCTGCACTTTGGCACATCTTGGATAATGAAAAGCCTTTGAAGCACAATAGGCCAATTACAGTCCTGGTGTGAATGGGCACAATGCCACTGAAACCAGTCGAGTTGCGCCCACTCACACCAGGTTTGAATCTGGCATGTTGCCTTTGTCAATGGAAAAACAATGTTTTCAACAAATTTCCTGGCTGAAGCTATGCTGCGTGGAAAATGCATTCCTTTAATATGTTTATTTGCATAAGAGATCTGAGCTTTGGGAGAGTTTATTATTCATTATTCAAGCTCATTCCCTTCCCAGCCAGCAATGAGATGTACATCAGAAAGGGTAGTCAGAAACTTTTAGAATTGAAGGGACCTTTTTATGTTTGTTTTTTATCACGATCTCATACTACTTCTTTCCCCACAAAGAAACAACTGGAACACTGGGCCTAAACCTTAATAAACAAAAGTTCAGGAATAGAAATACAAGGTCCTGTTCAGATACCTGACTGTCTTTCTGTAGTGCAGTGCTCTCTCTGGCTTGTCTGCTGATGCAGTCTTTGATTCTGAAGCAATCTGAAAGAAATGAACAAGGGCTCAGCTTTTTATCAGGTAGAGACACAAATACGTATTTAGGTGCCTAACTTTAGGCTTCTATTTTCAAAAATCTTACCCTAGATTATCAGAAAGGCTGATCATTCCACTGAAATCTTTGAGTAAGAAAGCTTCCTTCAAGAGATGGAAGACAGTGTATTTCTATGGGAAGGAAGTTTAATTTCCTTTACTACCCTATATGAAATTCTCTGTATTTGGTACCATATTATTGAATGAAGAAACTTGAACAATCAGATAGTACATATGGACAGATTTCTGAGGTCCCATGAGGTCAATGCTATAGCCTTTGCTTCAGGTAGGTTACAGGAAAATTAAATTACTCAAAGAAAACTGCTCAATAGTGCCATTTACATGTTTTCTCCTGCATTTACATGAATAACTAAAGTTACCAATTACTCAATTGGTTTTTTGGGCACTCTTAGTCGTGAAGAAAACAACTCCCTTAGTAGACATAAGAGAAAATGAGGCATTTTTGGAAGCTAGAAGCTGGTGGCATAGGGTGAGCAGTATATCATGCTTGTGTCTGCTTGTGTGGAACATAGGGTCCCTAGTTCTGTCCAAGCTTTTGTAAAAGTAGTATGTGATCAGGGAGATACAAATGGAAGTGTCCAAGGAGAAGTTTGAGCAAAGTGTTAACTACGGGGTTAACATGCAGCAGAGCGTAATAGTACACAAAGCATAAGGTAGACTCCTGATCTTTTATCTGCAGTTGCAAGAGCCATCTGAGGATGCCTTGAATAATGTCTTTCACTGGTAAGTTGTGTGAACTCTGCCTGTCAAGGGTGGAAGGGGCATTGCTGTAGGTGTATTGAAAGCTTTAATCTCAGAAATTGTTTAAGATGTGGGGAGAAGAGCTGCAGGAGGCTTTAGTTAAGCTAGGAAACATCCCTGGCTGTGAAGACATCAGTGATATTATGCATACAGAGCCCTACAATGATACAGAAACTCATTCATCAATAAAAAGTAAGTTTGCATTCCTGAGCAAAGAAAATGGCTTTTGCTGAAAGGACACAGTGTTTCAGATCTGAACAGTGCCTGCTGAGGTCAAGAACAAAATCACTGTTACAGTTACAGCTGAGGATCTAAATTCCGATCTGATCCTTTCTGGCTGTTCTGGATTTAGGTTGGGGTTTGTGATGTTGGGTTTACATGGCAAGGTTTTTGTAGCAGAGGGGCTACAGGGGTGGTTTCTATGAGAAGCTGCTGGAAACTTCCCCTGTGTCCAAGAAAGCCAATGACAGCTGGCTCCAAGATGGACCTGCCGCTGACCAAGGCCAAGTCAATCAGCGACAACGGTATTACCTCTGGTATAATGTATCTAAGAAATTAAATAAGTATGTGCAATGGCAATTGCATACAGAGAAGAGAGGAGTGAGAATATGTGAGAGGAACAACTCTGCAGACACCAAGGTCAATGAAGAAGGAGCCACGGGTCAACCCACCACAGTCTGTTATTGGGAAATTTACAGAATCACAGAATCACTAGGTTGGAAAAGACCTTTGAGATCATTGAGTACAACCATACCTGTCCTCTACTAGACCATATCCCTAAGCACCTCGTCTACCTGTCTTTTATACACATCCAGTATATACTTTTATACACTTTTATGCCTTTTATACAGTTACAGTGATGGATCAGTGGAATCTCTTGCTAGGCTCGAACAGCTATTGAGTAGATAAAGTAGAGATTTCTTCATTGACCATAATAGCATGTAGTCATCTATTCAATCTATCAACACCTACTTATAAGCACATTTATATAGGTGTTATCAGTAGATAAATGGACAGTTTTCTCATCAGTTTTTTGTTGGAAGGTTCTGACTGCCTTGTGGTAGTTCACGAAGTAGACAAATGTCTGCTAGTGACTTCTTTGACTGAAACATGACGTGAAAGCCAAGATACATGGATGGTGCGAGGGAAATCTGTATCATTTTGTGGTCCAAACAGCATTCTTCTACTGTTTCACAATAGCAGCAGAAGTGGGGGGGATAAGCAGTGTCATGAAAGAAAGCAGAGGGGAAGGCTGAGAAGAGAAACTGAAGCCAGTTTTGCATCCAATAGCTGAAAAAACCCAGCAGAGAACCCTCCAATATCAAACAGCTAGGGAACAGAGTACCAAATAATGTCTTCTGCTTACTTTCTTTTTTTAATGTATACTGCAGTTTGAAAAATGTGGCATGATATATTACAAAGAGAGCAAGGTTCAAAGACCAAGTGAACTGAAGTAGAGAGGATGGATGAGACAGAACAGCTACAAAAGAAGACGATAAGCTGGTGAGTCTATCCCTGAGGTCAGGATATCTGAAGGTAATCTTCAATATTCCTTCCCATTGAAGACCTACAGCAGAAACATTTGCTGCGATAGTGACTGTGAAGTGTGCAATGAGCTTCATGATCTCTAAAATATATGCTAACGCTTAACACTGTTAAAAATGCACATTGTTTATAGTTCTATTTGAATAAATGCAGGAACAAACATTCCTCTTCATGGTTTCAGAAGATGGCTAGTTTTAGAGTGCAAAATATTTTTCTAAGGCTTGTTTCAGGGCTGTTATTGAGGCCATGAATTTTATTTCCCAAAGTTGTATGTGCAGATTCTTTCATATCCAACATATTCACCATAGGTCCAGTGCTGCAAATGTAAGTTTCAAGTAATACTATACCTGTTTTTACAGGTGACCACTTTAGCACACAATAACAAATAACAACTGTCATCATAGAATTCAGGGGAAAATATTTTAAAATATTCCTTAATATTTTTGTAGGAGGAAAACAATGATTAGGTGAACTCAAGGAAGAGTAGCTTCTTAATTGTTATTTTAGTTGGGGTTTTGGGTTTTTTTGGGTGTAAACACTGAGAATTTCCATGAGATCTTTTATATATATGATCTAATAAATAATTCAGAAATACATTAGCAGTGACAGATGTGGGCTTAGAATCAGTACTGTATTTGGGTTTCAGCCTTCTTAATCAAATTATTATATAATGTGATGTCATTTAGAGGTATAGATCCTTGACATGCTCAGTTTTCCTGTTACTCCCTCTTAGATTTTCACTTTACTATTCACTACTTGTCTGAAATGAAGAATCATATCTAAATGGATACTGCCTATTTCTATTGCACTGGAGTCATCTCTCATGTTTGTCCATGATGTTATGTTCCATTGATCCACTTCCTTTCTAATGTCAATGTTCTTCTCAGTTTGTATTGTTTATATTGAATCTAATATATTAGCACATATATATTTTCTCTTCCTGATATGAAATTATTAAATGACTACTCCAGGATCAAGGTATTTGCTCATGTCTTTGAGAAAAGTAGTATTTTTATGGGCTAACAGTTTATTGAAGATCACAATAGATTGTTCTTCTACATTAGCGCTTTTTGTTGTACCACACCTGTGATGTTAAGCCCAAATTAGAGTATGAAATGTGACATTTGCATTCACTTTTTACGTTCTATGAAAAAGGGGCTGGATGAATGTCAAGTCCCATTTGTGAGAAAGCATTCTTTCCCTCTTCTGGTCTCTTTGCTTACTGCAAAATTTTTTGGGAGTTGAGTGTTATTTAGTGGAAAATACAGTGTGGAGTAGAATTATAATCCATATTGAATCTGCCAGTTCCCGATTTGCCTGAGATGTTATCACGGTTGGAGAAAAGGTGCTGTTCCTATTTGAATTGATTACATAACCTCGCTTTATTGTGCTTTAAAGCTTAGGTCAATGTTATGCAAGGATGTAGACAGATACTCTTTGATGTGAAGTGTTTAAATCAAAAGGGAAAATGAATAAATAATTAAACTGTCTGCGTAACTTTTCAAGTCCTAATCGTGACCAGAAAATTAAATGAAGTTTTGTTTGCCGTGCTGGGGAGAGAATAATGAAGTATGGTTCAAAAATAGATTACTATAAAGAAACCACAAGCAAACCACATGAAGTTCAACAAGGTCAAATACACAGTTAAGCACATAGGTGAGGGAAATCCCAAGCACATATGCAGCAGGTGCAGAGAATGGATTGAGAGATGCCATGAGAGGGACTTGGGGGTGTTGGTTGAAGAAAAGTTGAATATGACCTGGCAATGCATGCTTGCAGACCAGAAAGTCAATCATATCCTGGGCTGCATCAAAAGAAGCATGACCAGCAAGTCAAGGGAGGTGATTCTGCCCTTCTACTGTGCTCTCATGAGACCCCACCTGGAGTACTGTGTCCAGTTCTGGGGTGACCAGTATAAGAAGGACATGCAGCTGTTGAAGTGAGCTCTTTGTCAGACGGCTGGCTGGAGCACCTCTCTTATGGAGACAGGTTAGGAGAATTGGGCTTGTTCAGCTGGGAGAAGAGGCTGTATAGCGGCCTTTCAGAGAGGCCTGAAGTGGCCTAGAGAAAAGCTGGAGAGGGACTGAATACAAGGCCCTGTTGTGTTAAGGCGCTTTAAACTGAAAGTGATTTAGATTAGACCTAAAGAAGAAATTCTCTCCCAAGAGGGTGGTGAGAGACTGGACCAGGTACCCAGAGAAGCTGTGTCTGCCTCCTCCCTGGCAGTGTTCAAGGCCAAGTTTGATGGGGTTTTGGGCAGCCTGGTCTAGTGGAGGATGTCCCTGCCCATGGCAGAGGGGTTATAACTAGATGCTCTTTGTGGTCCTTCCAAACCCAAAACATTCATTGATTCTATCATTCTATATTTCTGTGTTTCTATGAAATATAATAATAAAAGCAAGTGATTATTTTGTTTGATTTCTTTACTGATTTGCATAATCTGTAATATTTAATCTATTATGAAGCATCTATCATGTTGTAGCAAGATTCTGATATGTGCCTGAGTGAACAATAGATCAGAGAGTACATTTTTAGAAATATACATTTAGAAATATACAATTAGAAATATGCATTCAGAAATATGCATTCCTTTCATCTCAACTGCTCCAACTAAAAGATTTGGAATATACAAAATTTAAATTAGGGCTTGTAAAAAAACTTAGATGAAAACATAATGATGTTCACACTGCCAGTTGTACCAATGAAGTTATCTCACCTGTAATCCAGTATACTGAAACTGACATTAAAATTTTGAGAAAATAAATGTTGTGTGACGCAGGGACTGGAGAGAGATGGACACAAAGAGATCTCGGCATCAGAACTGGAGCAAACATGAGTTCTGTGCTTTATAACACTACATTATAAGATGAATGAAAGGTTTGTTCTTTATAACATTTTGAAATCCTTTTTCTTTTTCTCTTCTTTGAAGTGTGATTTGCTAAATATCTGTTGTCAGCTGGTACTAGTTCTTGTGATGTATTTTATCGCTGTTCTTTAGGGAGGAATGCTGGATGCCTCAAAATAGTATTCATTTGGCTGCTTAGTTTTCAATTAAACAGTGCAATATGAACTGCAGTAACTCAGGCAGGAGGATGGTCTAGATGAACCGATGCTGTTTCGATCAAAAATTTTTGCCGCTCTGAACAGAGCATAAGCCAGATGCTGTGAATAAATGTTCTCTTTTTATGGCCAGTTAAATCAGCACTTGTATTTCTGTAAAAAAATACTGTAAAGAAAATTGCAGATATGGGAAACTTGATCTAGATGTTATTTTGTGAAAATGTAACACAGATATATAACGATATGTTTAGTTCAACATTTTTACAAAGATGAAAAAATGATAATATATTTTATAAACAACTGAGTAGGAAGAGTACAAGGCATTTTAAACAAAATGCTTGGGAAACAAATAATTATCTACTGTAATCAATCCATCAGGCATATATTATGACTTAATGACTTATCAGTCAGAGCAAGAATTCCTTAGCAAGCTAAAACTAATGTGTCAGTCATAAACTCCCAGAAATTTTCACCATACACTGTAAATGATCCTCTTGCATGAAATTACTCTCCTTTTTCTCCGAGCTAAGTCAGTGAGTGTAATGCTCTGGATGGATATATCTACCTATAATTCTGCTAACAAACAAACAAACAAACAAATAAATAAATCAAATACTAAAGTGAATATAAGGGCACCAAAGCTTAGCATGCTGACAAACATTATTCCTGCTTGTTCTTAAAATCTACCAGAGTGCAATGTTGAGTGACAGTGGAAGAAACTGTAAAAAATTCACAATCCAATTAATTTTTGAGTGTAGAAAGCCAACCTGACTATACCGAATACACTGCATTTTAATGATACAGGCTGTGTTCTCTATGGTACAACGTATATATATCATGGAGCTAGACCAGAACAGGACAAGTCCCAACAGGAAAAGTCTATATTCAGGGTACAATAGTCCTCATTATCTTTCCTCTCCACTCCCTGTCAGCACATGCAATACACATTCACAGTATCACCCAAGTCAGTTAAAGAAAGCAAAAGATATGTGACCAGGAAATTCTGCATCTTGTAATGTATTATGTACCATGTAACCTGAAGTGAAAGAAGAAACTTTTATGTGGCCTGACAGGGCAGGTCTTCTGCCTACTCTACCCATATGAGTGACTATGTTCAACTTTTCTATACCTAGTAACTTTGCTGAGAAACTTTCTGGACCAAAGTCAATTGTCTTTGCTCAGTCTTGCACTGCTCTGTGCTAATTCAGGTCTGTGGGCTGGAGAATGAAGATCTTTTGGTGCAGAGCACGAAGAAGATTTACATATCCTGGAAAGTTATTTGAATTTATCTTGGGTATCAAAACTTAGCAATGATGTTTATAACACTGAGACACTTAAGACATATGAGCACATGCTGGCTGTTCTGCTGGGTTCTGGACAGCCACTTTTCCCTGCCCATGTGAGGGGGCATGGAACTAGATGATCTTTGATGTCCCTTCCAACCCAAAGCATTCTACGATTCTATGATCATCTGTCATTTAGGTCATTTCTCTGAAGGGTCCTGAAACAGACCTCAATTTGGTTTGATGCAAATGTGTAGAGTAAGTTGAATTTTTAAATTTTAATTCCTAAAAAACCTCAAAAACCTTCAGTATCCAATTAGACACTCCTCTCTGCCTTTAAAGTTACATTAAAAAAGAAATGATATTAAAACACTGACAGCTTTTTCAATGTATAATTGTTGTGCTGGATTAGATTACACTACATCATTAGAATTATCCTCCATATGCACTTTTATAATTATTGTCAAGCTTTGACTCAGTGCAGCTAAAACTCTCAAATGAAGACCCTCTCCCTTCCCACACAGCCTTCTAAAAAGAAAGGAGAACATCCTGATAGTATTTGGAGGAAAATTTTCTCAAGAACATCTTTCCACTACATGCAACATATAGGTGCAGCTCACCTCCTCAAGTCATGGCTTCCCCATAAATATTGGGAGAAGTAAACCTGAATGTCTGATCATCACCTTGTGATGAAGCACACAGCAGATAAATTTGCATCCCAGTTGGTGTCAGAGGGATTCTGTCTCCAGAGATCAGTGAAAAGTTGGGATTTTCTGCAGCTTCCCCTTTTTGCAAATGAAGAATGAAAAAGGTGAAAACTTACTTTCAGATATCACAGTAAAAGAAGTAGGGAACAGATACTCTTTTGCCCTTTTGCTCTTAAGCGAGGGAAAGAAGTTTTATCTTTCTTGCATTCCTATGCTTTATAGAATCACAGAATC